>APFE030991175.1:305251-334723 GCA_000404065.3 Pinus taeda
TGCTGCATCCTGTACTGCTGCCCATGGCTCTACCTCTACCATTGCTGCATTCGTATGACAACTCCCTCTGCATCCGTGTTGCTGCTGGTCCTTTCTCCCAACACTGCATCTGCACTGCAACTCCCTCTGCATCCGTGTTGCTGTTGGTCCTTTCTCCCAACACTGCATCTGCATTGCAACTCCCTCTGCATACGTGCTGCTGTTGGTCCTTCTTCCCAACACTGCATATGCACTGCAACCTCTTCTCATCATGCTGCATCGTGATATTGCTAACTGCTACTGCACTTCAACATCACTCCCATTTCTGCTACTGAAATGGATTCTTTATCATCCCCATCTTTTCCCTGAAATAATCAAACTTTGTTCTTCCAAGGGCCTTGGTGAGGATGGTTGCCACCTGTTCTCCTGTAGGAGTGTAGCTCAATTGTACAACTCCTCATTGGACATAGTCTCTGACAAAATGACACCAGATATCAATATGCTTTGATCAATCGTGAAGCACTGGATTCTCAGAGAGCTTGATGCAACTCCGATTATCACACATGGTCTTGGTCGCCTCCATCTTTCTTCTGAATAGGTTCACAAGCAGTTTTCTTGCACGAAGCTGTGCTTGTAGCCATATATTCTACCTCCACTGAGCTCAGAGCTACAAATTTCTATTTCCTATTGCACTAGGTGGTCATTCCTGATCCAATGTTCAAACAGTACCCAGAGGTACTTTTCTGATCCACTGAACTTCCAGCCCAATCTGCATCAGTAAATCCACTCAATCTGATATCCTTACTTTTGGTGTACACGAGTCCATAATCGACTATTCTTTGTATATATCCGAGAACATGTTTGGCTGCTGCCCAGTGCGCCCTTTTCGGCCCCACCATGAACTGACTGAGGGTGTTGACAACGTAACAAATGTCTGGCCTGGTATTGACCAGATACATCAGGGACCCTATGAGTTGTCTGTATAAGGTGGGATCAACATCCTTGTCTTCTAATGCATCAATTTTCTTCCAGTTGGTGATCATTGGAGTAGGCATGGGTCTACAATCCTCCATCTTGAATCTCTTCAGAATTTCTGTAGCATATCTCTCTCGTCCAAGGAAGATCTCCCCCTTTTGTTGCCAAACATCCAACCCCAGGAAATAATGCATCTGTCCCAAATCCTTCATGTCAAATTTTTGTGGCTAGATTCTTCTTGCAGTCCCCGATGAGCCTGGATGATCCTGTCAAGAAGAGATCGTCCACATATAATACTAGGATTACAGGCTCATTCTCTACAACCAGATAGCAGAGATTTGGATATGCGTCACTCTTGACAAATCCCATCTTCTGCAAGTAGCCATCAATTCGACCATACCATGCTTTAGGTGCCTGTTTCAACCCATACAAGGCTTTCTTCAATCTACATACATGAGGCTTCTTCTGATGTGTCTCAAAGCCTTCTGGCTGTTCAATGTATACCTCTTCTTCTATCACCCCATTCAGACATTCCATTTTGACATCCATTTGATGAATCTCCCATCCCATCTGTGCTACAAGAGATATCACGGTTCTAATAAGATGTATACCTCGCTACTATGGCGAAGGTCTCTTCGTAGTCAATTCCTTCCTTTTGAGCATACCCCTTAGCCACAAACCTGGCTTTGTATTTTTCCACACTGCCGTCTGCAACGCATTTAATTTTGTAGATCCATCTCGAACCTACCACCGATCTGTCTTTAGGCCTTGGCACTACCTCCTAGACATCGTTCACCATTATGGAGTTGTACTCCTCTACCATCGCATCTAACCAAACCTGAAGTTGAGCAGCCTCTTGAAAATTGGTAGGCTCCCCATCCTGAGTTACTAATGCCTGATATCTATTTGGCTGTTTTCGCTCCCTCATATTGTTCCTTGGTGCACCAATGAAATCCTCTACATCTCGCAGAATCTGACGAAGTTCCCTGCTCATTCGTCCTCTGCCAGTAGGTGCTTCTGTTAGCTCCTCCTCTTGTGATTCTTCCTGATCTGAGGAAGAATTCTTTACTTCCGTTGGTTTAAGAGGTATGACCAACGACTCCTCTTTTGACTGCTCCTTAGAAGGCATTTCTCGAGATTTTCTGAAAGCTCTGTCCTCCATGAACTTCACATCTTGTCGAACTACTGCCTTCATGCTCCCTGGAAGATAGATTCTGTATGCCTTAGCGTTCTCGCTATATCCCACTAGATATCCTTTCTCTGCAGTTTGATCCAACTTTTTCCTCTTTTCCTAGGGTATGCGACAATATGCTAAGCTCCCAAATATCCTGAAATGACTGACTTCAGGCGTCTTCCCTGTGAAGACTTTCTCTGGACTAATCTTGCCCAACGGCCGATGGGGAGTTCTATTCTGAACATAGATTGCCGTGTTGCATGCTTCTGCCCATAGGAATTTTGGCAAATCCTGATCATACATCATGGCCCCGACTGTTTCTACGATAGTCCTGTTCTTCCTTTTTGATACTCCATTCTGCTCCGGATTAGCGCAAAAACCAGTGAAGTTGTTATCAACATACTCTTCCCACTCAGATTCTCCACCAGAGCCTTGAACTCTTTGAATCGACAGAAAACTTCGTCCTTGGTTTTTAGAAAATAAATCCAAGTTTTCCTTGAGTGGTCATCAATGAAGGTGACGAAGTACTCGACACCACCAAGAGCTTTAGTGGACATAGGTCCGCAGATATCTGAGTGTATTAATCCTAGTACACTCTTGGCCCTATTTTTACTTCTAGGAAATGCTGCTTTGGCATACTTTTCCAGAGCACATCCTCTGCATACATCATCTCGTTTTGTACTAAGATCTAGAACTCCTGTTACAGTGTTCCTGGGAATTCTCAGAGCCCCATGGTGCAAATGTCCCATTTGTTTGTGCCATAGTTCGTTCAAGTCCTTGTCTCTATGACTGCCTATTAGTGCCATTGGTGATTCTAGTTGTAGTCTGTACAACTTGTTACTTTTGATCCCGATCTGCACTTTCTTTTTCCAGCTCGGGTGTTTGATGTATACTTTCTCCTTGATGAAGAAAACGTCATAGCCTTTGCCTTGAAGTTGCGACACGGAAAGTAAGTTCATCTCCAATATTGGTACATGCAGCACATTGGTAGCACGGAACTGCTCTTCTGTTTCTGTTTGAAAAACTATGGTACCCTTCCCTACTGGAGTACACTTTGCCTTATTCCCCACAGTGATCTGAAATTTCATCCTTTCCTCCTAATAATCTGAGAAACATTCTCGAATTCCCGTCATATGCCAAGAGGCTCCACTATCTATATACCATAGCTCTGATGAACCAGAGCTGGTAACACAAGCCACTTCTTCTTCCAGCTTGGAAGCCAACATAGAGAAATCGAAATTACTGTCTCTTGTGCAATTTTCTGAAAATCTGTGCGAGTCTCCTGACGTAGATGCCTCTGCATCATGGTCTCGACCCATAATTGATTTTCCCTTCCTATCTTTCATTACTTGCTCTGATACCATGTGAAAATTCTATCACTGCAACAACTAATTTATTTTACCTACTTATTTCCCAATAAGTTATTTACGAAAACCCTTTAGTAAACATTAAAATAAATTCTGCTGCAGATCTCACACCATAATACATAAACAAATACATGCACAAGAATCAGACACATCAACACAGATATTTTGGACAATTGTCCCCGGAAAAATCCAATGCAGGAAAACCGGTGCAGTAGAGGAGGATTTTATTATTCAACAATTCTTCAATACAACTGGGTGCCAACCTGGTTTACCCAACAGAGAAAAATTCTCTAGCACTTCTCCTAGTCTTAGCGTCAGGCTTGTTGGCCTTTGCGCAACTCCCAGACCCTTTGTGTCAGCTCATGCCTCTCTGCGTTAGCTTTGGGCCTCTTTGCGTCACCCACGCAGGCCCTCCAGTCACTGTGCAATTCTGATGCCTTTGCGTTTGCTTGAGAGGCTCTGCGTCTGCCTCTCTAACCTCTGTCTTGGTCCTCTGGTGCTGTTCTTAACTCTCTGTTCCGTACTTGCTGCCTCTTGCTGCTCTCCAGACCACTAGTTCGAATTTCTCAACTAACCCTGCTCCAGAAATTGAACTGACTGGTTTCACTCAGTGTATTCTCCAACTGACCCTCAAGCCTCCTCTTATACTTTTCCTGTTGGTCCTTCAATGACCGAGATTAAATCTCTAATCAACGGCTAAGATTAGATTTGGCTTGATCCATGACTGTTGGAACCTTCTAACCCAGTTTTATATTAATACTCATTAATATTTTATTTTTCCTAAGTTTAGACTTAGGAACTCCATTAAAAATATTAATTATTTTAATATCTCCCAAACCGGGTACAATCTGTCCAAACCATTTATGGGTGTTGGAGATATCATGTGCTTTAGCCTGTCCACCAATTTTCATGGCTAGAGCACATTCGATGCTACCCCAAATCAACAAATCAAAGTTGTATTAAACTCTCTGAGAATCTAATATTTCATGATCGGTTGAAACACATTGATATCAGATGTCACTTTATCAGAGACTGTGTTTAGCGTGAGGCATTATAGTTGCAGTATGTCTCCACAAGAAATCAGGTAGCAGACATACTCACAAAAGCTCTAGGAAGAGCTAAGTTCATCTAGTTCAGGGAGCAGATGGGTATGGTAGAGAATCCGTTTCAGTAGCAAAAACATGTTTCTCAGTTGCAGTGGCAGGAAATGAGAGGAAGAGGAAATGAGAGGGAGTTGCAGTACAAATGCAGTGTTGGCGGTTGCCAGCCCTATAGCAGTACAGATGCAACACTTGTGCAGTAGTCGATGGACAATGGTGTCAAACATCAACAGCATAGAAGGAGATGTCACTGAATCAGAGTGATGCTTCAACAGGTTACATTACTAGAGCACATTCCTCACTAAGAGGGAGTGTTGATTTATGGTAGCTTCAGATGTGCTCTAAGCCTCAAAATTTGCAGGGAGACTACGACAAATGTATTCCACAATACCCATAAATAGTTTTGGGAAATTCTACCCGGAGACAGTCTTATTAAAAAATTAATTATTTTTAATGGGTGCCTAAGTCTAAACTTAGGAAATTAAAATAATTAAAGGGTATTAATTAAATTGAGGGTGAGACTTCTAGAAGATGACGAGGATCAAGTCCATATGATTCGAGCCATTGATTAGAATCTAATCTGGGTCGTTGATTACTCAACTGGAGGATTATAAGAAGCACTTCGATGGGAATTTGAAATACACACCAGGCAGATATTAGTTACCCAAGTAAGATTGATTTTCTCACTAGTTGAAGTTCGACAAGAGGAAATCGAATCAGAGGGAGAGTTGCAGAAAGAGAGAGGGCATCAACATTAGTCGGGAGTGTAGGAGCAGAAAGAAGACGCAGAACAAAGGAGGAACAGCGCAAAGGCTGTGACGCTGGGACTGCGCAGTCCCTATGCAGAAGCTGACGCAGAGGGGGCTTTAGGTCCTCTCTAGACTCAGAATATCGTTGAGAAGCGAGATAATATTGTCTATAGAATTTCTCATAGAAATTCCTCTTCTATTTTGCCGGTTGTATCTTGTACATGAGATTTTTGCTGAAGATCAATAAATAAACCCTCATTTGCTGCACCGGTTTTCCCACATTGGGTTTTTCTGGGGACAATTGTCCAAAAATAACTGTCATTGTGATTATACTTGTGCTAGTATTTTTCTTTGCATTTACTTTCTACAGTATTTTAATTGTGAAGGCTGCAGTAGAATTTATTTCGATATTTGCTGTAGAAACACAGTGAATAACTTATTTCTAAATTAATAAGTAGAAAAAATAATATCAGTCACTATAGTTGGATTTCTATTCAGAAATTTTCACAGGGACTTTGTATCCTAGGCCAACAATAGCAATAACATCAACCACGGGCTGAAAAAATGGATTGTTCCTCACAACGCTCAAAGGAATATCACTCCAAAGAAGAAACTTGCCCAACAACTTGTCAACTTATTCCTTTTGCCTTTTTTTAATAACTGACGAGATAGATGGTTGTGCCCTAGTTGTGATTCTAGGAACAAAAAATGATGAGGTAGCTATAGGGTTGGGTGTAGATGCTGATGGTGAAGTAGAACGAATACCACTCTCATGGTCACCTCCCAATCCTGACACTCTACTCCCTGCTATTTGACTCTTCAGAGACGCCTTGGACAACTTGGTTGTCTCAATTTCTTCCAATTATTTGAAAGATCTTCGAATGATTTCTGGATTTGTATTTGAGCAAGACCCTACCTCATGTCCAGGAACTTGTGCAAGGTGATACTTCAATCTGTATACCCCCCCATCATATGGTGCCCACATAACTTGCAAGTCAAACCCTCCATTAGGTTTACCAAATTCCCACAAAGGGTCCAATTTCCTTGGCATGTTTGTAGCTTTGTTGAATCTTGAGTTTTAATGTAAGATTGAAGTTTGAAGTTTGAACCTAGGGCACAAGAAGAATTGCAAATTAAACAAATGAAATGAAAATTTACATACAACATTTCGAATTTTTGACAAAAAACCCCTCAACTCAGTGCAATAAAATGGAAAAAATACACATTCAAACCCAAGCAAAAATGATGGAAAAAAACTAGGGCACAAGAAGAAATTAAACAAATAAAACTAACAATCAATATTTTGCATTTTTGACAAAAAAAACCCTCTCCGTTAAATGCGACAAAAATGACAAAAAAAAACACACTCAAATCCAAACAAAAATCATGGAAAATAAATGGGTGATAGAAACCCAAGGAAAAACAAGAAAAAAAAAGGGCAAAATTTGATGCCCATACCTGAAAACCACGGTCTATTGAAGAAACTTGGTCCAAACTTGATTTTTTTTGCTTGGGATGCTAAATTCTTTCACTTCCTCCTCTCGTGCTCTTGTAGATGAGTTCTCTTCCTCCTTAGCTCTCACTCTTGCCCTCTGTCTGCAAAATGAACAAAAAAAGCAAAAAAAATTGCTTTAAAAACTTGTTGTTGTTGCACCCGGCGATTATTACCGCTCGACTCGCAATTTTTTCACGATTTTTTCAGCTTGAAAAAATGCTGATATTATCGGCCGATAAAATCGTTCACTTGAAAAAAGCGCGATTTTTTGAAAAAATCGCCATAAGATCGCGATGTTCGCAACACTGATACAAACTTCTCAAGCTTGTCCTTGAAGTATACAAACTTCGCCCTGGGACAAAGGCTTTGTGAGCCTCACTGCCCCCTTATGTGCTTCACCCTGTCATCATGGTCATCTCCTGCACCTAGTCAAACAATCCTGCAAGCAGTTACTAAAGTCACACTGCTTCACAATTCGCCAAACTCGTTGCAATATACTCAACTCCTGCAGTCCTGAGTGCTACATATGTCTGCTCCCTGCCCAAGCAGAGTCCAAAGTGAATGATCATCCTGATGTTCTCTTCTTGTCTTCAACACTCTTTGCCCAATCTGAATCTGTATATCTCGTTGAGTGCTTTAGGGGTTCTGAAGAAAAGTCAAAGAGTCAAGGTCATGATGTAAGTCCCTTGGAGGGCTCATGTATCAAGAAAATTGTTATTTTGTATATTAGAAATATCTAGATGCTTCAATAAATCAAGTTGGCCAGCAAGTTAAGAAGTCGGCCTTATGGGGGCTTGAAGGCCCTCATGTAAAGGCTATATAGAGATACAAATTCGACCTTCATTAGCATGACAATAAACTCGCATAAGGATGAGTTTGGGTCTGCGGCTAGAAGAAGGTGTGAAGGTGGAAAAAGGTCTTTAAGGCATGTGAAGAAGAAAGGTTATGCTCTACATAGGTAGTACCTAGGGTTACCTCTGGTTTGAGGACAAGGAGGTACTGCAATTCATTCTCTTGAAGAGCCCTAATTTCGCTGTCCTCGGAGAACTTGTGGAGGAAGTCTGGCTGATTGATTGATGGAAGCAAAGGTCTAGGGTTTCGTCTTGGAAGTCTCCTTTGATCTGATTCTATAAGAAGAAGTTCCCATGGGTTTTCCCCTTGTGGAGGGGTTTTGCCCTGGCTTGGAGCCTATGTCTGGTGTCTCTCTTTTATGGTTGCGATCTGCATTGTTTTGGCATTTATTTGATGATGAGCATAATAAACAAAGAAAAAGGAACTAAATATCACAGATAAATGTCATGTATGGAAAATGAAATAATAAACTGCCTTAATTTTAAAATTTTCCAACAATCTGTATTTTGTGCTGAAAGCTATGAAGACTTTATAGTAGTGTTGTAATTATCATGATAACATTGCTGATATCATGAGATTTATAAGGCAGTGATATTATTGCCTAATATATCATGATATTTTTTATTATTTTGAACATATCACAATATATCAGCAATATTGTGAGGTGGTGGAAAATATCGGCTGATTCAAGAGAGATATAATTTGGGAACATTTTTGCTTATTTTGAAAAGGGAAAGCAGGGAGTTGAGAACAAAGGGGTTACTCATTGTAAGTTTGTAACCCTTGCCCATAGAGGAACTGGTGGAAGAGGGTTGCTTTAGATGTTTAGAAAATGGAAATAAGTGAGTATTCTTGTATTTTTCAAAGTTTGCCTATATTTTCTGATATTTTCCCTGATGTTGCTTAAAATTTCTTTCTGGAGCCTCAGGGATATATTCACCGACACAATACCTGCAACATTTCTTTATGGCAATTGCTCAGTTACCCAGCAAATTAGGTTTTTAAGAAACCCTCACTTCCAGACTAAATATCTTTAGAACGACCATCCAAAATGGACCAATTATTTGACTAAATATTCTCCAATACGTCCTCATCTAAAGAGGTTTTGAAGCACCTTATTTGAACATTCCAATCACAAGTTATAGATAAGTTAAGTTGATGCACTGTTTATGACCCTTTTGCAGGATTGGATTATAGGCTGACTTTGCATTGACTATATGTTAACAAGTTGTGTGACAGATCCTGTGAAATTTGATCATGTAACATCATGAAACATCTTCTTTCCAATGAATATGATTGCACTAAATATGGACATGCCATACAAGAGTTATGCACAGTTCATGGAGACTTGTTATTTTGATCATTGCTAAGAGGCTGAATTTGTAAAGAATCCAGATTGTATATCTTAAAATTTGGTGCCAAACATTCTAAAATTTAACCTGTGATGGTCTCAAATGTCCTTTCAAATGAACCATGTTTCTCTAAAGTTGAGTCTTTGAATGAAAATACTTATGCAATTTATTGCCACCTACTATTTTTGGCAATTCTCCAGGACTAGATTTGAACCTGTAACAGCCCCGAAATAACGACACATAACTAATTAGATTAATCAAGCGATTTATAATCAACAAGCACTTTATCATTAAATTACAGAAATATGAGTGATAAATTTTAGAAATATGAGTGAAGAGAGACAACTTACCTGTGGAACGCTAGTTGGATTTTGTTACTTGCAACAAAGTCTTGGGGACGACTCTCCACCCAACCGTAGGCGTAGTTGCACAAAATCTTGCTACAACTAGCCACCCCTGAGCCCTCAATCAATGTACTACTGCCAGAGTATCATTTGTCTCACAACACTATTCTCCTAAGAGAATGGATGGTGGAATCATGGAATGATGGAATGCCTCTCATCTTCCTCCCCATCTATTAAATAGAGCAAACATTGGAAGGGGAACCACATGCACACATTCCATGTGTCAACATGCAACTTTACTGCTTTCTTGTTTTATTCTTTTGTTTTTTTTTTTGATAGTTTTACTGATTTTTACTATTTTTCTTGTTTTATTTTTTTTGTTTTTACTTTTTGATAGCTTTACTTATTTTTACTATTTTTCTGTTTATTCTTATTTTATTTAAAGCATGTAATTAATTTATTAATTTACATTATTTATTTACTATTACTATTTTTCTATTTATTTATTGTTTATTATTTATTATTTATTATTGAGGGATTTTATAGAACCTTAGCTTGGACTTATTGTATCTCCTTTAGGTTCACACCAATTTCATTGAAATTTGATCCATTCTACCCTGATACCTCCTCATTCCAAAAGAATCAAGTTTAGAGATGTGTACAAAATTTTTTGGATAAACACAAGGTACTACTTTAAAACAGTGTTGCAAACATCCTGATTTTATTGCGAAATAATCGCAAAATCGCCATTTTTTGGCCTAGCCGATGTTTGCCGATTTTTACTGATATTTTCTCTATTTTTACAATTTTTTGGTTTTCTGGACCCTTGCCGATTTTATCCTGATGGTGATGTTTGCAACATTGCTTTAAAATGTTGATTTTTAAATTGTTTCTATAATACCACTTGCTATGAGCAAAATTACCATCAATAACCTGAGAAATCTTGAATAAGCCCAAATATAGATAGGGAGCACAAATCCCAAGCAAAATTGTCAATAATGCTTGATTAGTTGAACAACTCTCGCAACAAGAGAAATTAACTGTGTTATGGGTAGAATGTCAATGAAGAGAATCACGAAATTTAGAAGAAGAGCCATTATAGCTGTCAATGACCATGAACATGCCAATGTTGAGTGTCATGATGTCTCTAGAGAGTGGCTAGGACTAAGAATATCGAGGAAGAGAAACAGTGCCAGTGTGGAGCTTAATAATGTCCTTCGTTGGCCTTGCTAGGAGTATAGTGGGGTTTCCAACTCCTCCCTGCACTCAAAAGAAATTTTGTACTCACTCCCAACAATCTCCATCCATAGTTCAAAGATGGAAATCTTGCTACTCCGAGCACAAAAATGGCATCCATTGCTCACAAACTCTGCTCTTGTTGGTTGCCCTTGCTTTTGTCAACTTATCGAATTGAGTTTTATGGCACAGTGTGACCCTCCCACAGAGAGGGAAGGAGGGAGTGTTGATTGGAGTAGAGAAGTAAGTGTTTTGCTTGTCTAAGTGCTAAGACTAGCTGAAGAACCCAAAGACTGCCACTTTATCAGATTATTAATTTATTTAACTATTTCCTAAAGTTAGACTTGGGAAAAATAAAAAATTCCTAACTTATGATTTTATCTCAAAGATTTATCACGATTTAATCTCAACCATTGAGAGAGATATTAGCGTTGAGATCGAAATTATAAGAGGAGGTGGAGTGAGTTAGTGGCAAGTCAGTTGAGCATAAGAAGTGTGTGTTAGATCAACGAAGGGAGAGCCGAGGGTTTCAACAAATCACAATGATACAGGATCAGAGAAGAAATTGAGTGAGGGCCGAGCTCTTACAGCCCCACCATAGTCATACCATTTGCACGTGCGCGTAGGAGAGAGGATTTGTGCTTGCATGTGTGCACAACTTAGCTGATCTGTGCAGGGATTTTTGCAGATCTAGTGTGCAGGCAAGGGGTCAATTCATCTTGGAGGATTGATCAGTTCTTATAATTAAAGGGAAGTTTCTCCTTTGTTGTAATTCTCAGAAGAAAAATCCTTTGCTGAAGAAAATAATAAAGACACTCAATGTTATTGGTTTTCCATGGAGTTGGGGTTTCCTAGGTATATCTTGTGTTCTATGGTTTGATGTGTTTGTCTTTTGATTTATTATCCATTGTGCATGGTAAGTTAGAAAATTCAGTATATTTGTGATTTAAGTTTCCAGGATATCAGTTATTTGTGTTTCTGGGTTTTTACACTTAGAAAATTGCGAATCAGTTTAGTGGGCTTTAAGGAATTCTAATAGGGAGATCTATGAGTGTGCTGCCAAAACAATCGAGTCAGTTTGTTTTTCTCTAACCATAGTTGCTGAAGTTTAATGTTTATGGTTTTAATAAATACGCCTTTATCAGGGATTTTTCTCTTAAGTAGGCCATTTCATGTAAAACACTTAGATTGTTGGTAATATAATTTTTTTATTGTTGGTGCTATTTCTGTCAAGGCCATTTACAAATGATTATAATATACATTGTTTTTTTGTCTTCTTGCTGGATAATAACCTGTTTTAATGCTTTTAATTGTGACAATCATTAAACTACCAATTCCAGGTGGTCAGCAAGTAAGGGCGCTTCTTTTTTTTGAATATATTTTAGCATCTGTTACTTTTTGACTAGGTCTAAGTACTTGGTCTTTGTTCCCCATTAGTTTGTTATCTTTTAACTTTATTTGCTTTCCAATTTATCTATTACAAGTATAACTTGGCTGTTTTGTGCCTATATTTGACATTTACATGCCTCTAAACATTTAATACGTTTGTAGGGATTGAATGCCCATTTTCAAGTACGTACTTAATTGTTTACAAGCCATGATGAGGTCATTGGAAAGACACTATCCCTGATGGATGGAGCTAAGAGCTTGATTACCAGAATTTGAATTTTTCAATCCATATTTTCTGCTATAGTTTTCAATTGTTTTCTTTTTCTTAATATGCAAAGGACTTCATTATCTGGATTTCATTTTTTAATTTATAGGGAAAAGGCTGTCTATTACAGTTCCATTTTGATTTAGGTGATCCTGAGGCTGCAAGCTGTTACATGCCTCCTAAATGTTTATTTTCTTGTTATCTTGCAGGTTAGTTTGACATTGAATATCTCAGCAGATTTGCAATCATTATTTACATGGAACACAAAACAGGTAAGCTTTTCAGTCTTCTCCATTTAATTTGGCATTCGATGCCAGATTGTTGTTGAAGTTGCTGTCTCTTAGATTGGGCTTTTCTGTTTGTGTTACACTATGGTGGCTGTTTATGGATTGTGGATTTTCCTGCTTGCATCCCCATTCTCCACAATTTTAGGGTTGCATAGGTGAACAAAATACAATCAACCTAGGGATTTGCACTCCAAAGCCAATTTCTGGATTGGAAAAGGTTTTGGTCTGGGAGGTGCCTCATAAACCAAAGTTGTCTCACAGTTGTTAAATTGTTATCCATGTGGGATTCTTCACAAAACAGATGCAATAAAGACATACATGATAATGAAATATTAATGTGGAACGTATTCCCATCATAGGGATATGCCCTATAGTAATAGCTTGTAACTATGAACATCACATAGTTAACAACCACAAACCAGAGAGGTTCCACAAGTCATGACACCAAAACTGCCAGCAATGTTTGCGCCAGATTGCGGGAGAGGATGCTATATGCTTCATAAACCACTTTTTGTCATAATTCTTATCCATGTGGGGTTATTATTCAGGGATTATTCACAATGCATATCCACCCACACAAGACAAGGAATTTATAATGTGGAACAAAGCCCTATCATAGGGATATGCCACTGTAGTTTCCAGACCTAGTCAGGTCTGACTGACATTTCCAGTTTGAGTGTATATGTGTCCAAAACGGGGTCAAGTTAGGCTAGACCCAGTCAGACTTGAACAGATCCTTGTCAGATCCTGCTGAGTCAGGTTCACCCATGACTCCGGAATCTCTACAGAGTTTGACCAGGTCTGTTGACTTGCCCAAAGACTGTGAATCAACTTGCCCATAAATCTGTAAAATATTGAAAGATGCCTTAAAAAGCTATTTTGCAGTGATATATTCTGATTTACTTGGAGTGATTCCTGCAATGATTATCCAGTACACGGGGACCATGTTTGAAAGACAGCTCTGATGTAATAGCAATGATGTCTGTTGTCCCCTGGATTGTACAGGCACTGCGACAACGCTCAGGACGGGGGCTATCACTCTGATCTCCGCCCACTCCGTTCTAGCTGTCTCCCAACAACAATGTATTGGGGGTAGCCCCTATGGAATGAAGTGGAGGAAAGCAAGTTGAGAATAAACTTAGGAGACACGGACGAGTGGCCTAGCCACTTGGTTGCAATCAAGCAAGATTTTAATTGAATTAGATTTTCTATTATGAGACCAGTGCCTTAATGGAATCACAAATTCTTGCTTCTTATGAGTTGGAACCAAATGACTAGATGGACACCCGCTGCATTCGATGCTTGAATAATTTACTTAAGTACTTATGTGAGATTTATCTTAAGAGTTATGATGCAATCTTAAACAAGTTAAGCTTTAAGAGGTACACATGTAAACTTCAAGTAATCAATTCACCAATTAACACAAGATATTATGTCAAGCTATGAGATCAATGAGATTAACCAATTTCAGATGTATCTCACAATAAATATTCAGAAGATTCAGCCCTGATCAATGTTATAACAACGGTAAGAAAATGCTAAACGAACAATGCTTATGCTCGCCCAAGATCACAAAAATATGTCAACTTAGAAAATTATATATGTTAGCCTTATCAAGATGTACTTTTCAACAAAATTTCGGATCTGAAGTATAAATTGCAGCAATAAGTTGACCCACATATCAGCAAATAGTGATGTCAGCACCAATGCCCAAAAATGCCTAAAAATAGCAAAAATTGCCAAACTTGAGGAAAGCCAATTTTTAGTTTTTTTTTAAGGGCTTGACTAAGAAAATTTCAGATTTGATATACTTATTTCAGCAGTGAAACAGTGGCAGATAACCAATATTTCTAAAAATGACAATATACACTAAAACTTGAAAATTTCCAATTTGAGGGCTTTAGGGGATTTTGATTCAACAATTTTCAGATCTGATAAGTTTATGACAACAGTATTTTAATGATAGATCAACAAACTGAAAATACTATAGATAATCCCCATAATGTCTAAAAATAGTAAGTTTGCCAAAAAAATGAAAATTCAGATTTTTAAGACTTTAATTAGGATGTGATTCCAAAATGTTCAGATCTGATTTTTATAATTATGCAGAAATTTCCAGCAAGCTAAAATGTTAGATCTAGATCAAATTTGAGATGCCCAAATGACAAAAAATTGTGAAAACAAAGATTTTGCAATTCTAAACAATTTTGACCATATAGACATTGATTTTAGGGCCTAATTATTTGTGTTTTGATTGCTGTAATAAAATTGTAGAAAAATAAGGGTTTATAGATCAAACCCTAGGCCCAAGCCTTTGAAGATCCCACCGTTGAAAATTGTTGAAACTTTGGGATTACGTTGCTGCTTGCTAGATATGAATTTTAAGACTTTAATCATGCAAAACCTCCAAATATTTAGCCTTAAATCCAATGTTCCACCAAGGTTCTTGGATGGGGAGATGCACAACGGGGACGTGTGGGAAGTACCCTCAAATTTTAGGGGAAATTTAGGGGGGACGGGGGGATGTCAGGGTACATAATTTTTTTTCCCTTTTTAATAATATATATATTATATATAAAATTCATATTCAATAATGAAAGCATAAATACAATGATATATACATAATTGAATTAAATAATGAAATACATTGACCCATACTCATCATCCTTACTAATACATACATGATTCATCCATAGACCACGAGATTCAATATTCTAATGAAATACTTTGATCCACATTCATTGTTTATTATTCACCATTCTAGAATCTACATTGATTTAAAAATTAAATTTATCATTCATCATTCTAGATTCTAAACCGATTTAAATTTAAAATTCATCATTCATCATTCTAAAATCTAATTAGTACTAAGAAAAATAGACTATAATAGATACAAAAATCTGAAGACTGGAATAGTAAATTGATATAACTAAAACTCAAAAACAGTGGAGTGATGAGTCTAAAAGTCACTCTAAAGTACACAGAGGGCTTGGTGCTCTTGATTAAATACTAATTCCATACCCTCGTATATGACAAAATGCAATGGAAACATTGCAATCCATTGAATCTTGAATTTCTGAAAAACTGTTAAGTGTGTTGGATTTTGAGTGAGATCTAAAATTCTACTTTCTCCATATGAAATCCAATGAGGTCGGAACCACTCTCAAACATCTTGAGTCATTTCATGGTAATGTTAAAAATTTAAGTAAAAGGATGAAACTAAAAGATAAAGGAGAATGTCACTTTTACTTTAAGAATTTAACATTACCATGAATTGTATAACATTAGTACAGAAATATGGTCAAATACTAGGTTTTCCCTTTCATAAATCATTGTTTACAAGCAAATTTAAGGGAGGACGCATAACCCATTTTGAGGGGCGTCCTGCTTTTGGGGAGTCACGTCCCCCGCATTGGGGAAATGTTCCCCCATGCGTCTCCCCAAAAGGTGGACGTGGGGAAACATTTACACAGACGTCCCCCAGTCCTCGGTGCGTGGGGTGCGAACCCTGGGGAACGCGTCCCTGTGGAACACTGCTTAAATCTTCAGATTAGGGTTTTGGGTCAATTTTGGGGCGAAAGAGGACAAAGTCTGGAGAAATAAGACAAGGGAAGCAAATATGTAGGGATAAATGGGCTATGATGATAGATTGGGCCACAAGGAGGTTGGAAATGGCCAAGAAAGGCCAACACTTTGCCCAGAAAGGCTAGCGTTTAGGAAAATAGGGTTATGGGGCTAGGGCTAAGGCCTAAGAGGGCTGAAAAGGTGACGTAGAGGGAGAAAGGGATGATGCAAAGGCCAAGAGAGGGAGATGCTGTGCTTGGAGGAGGTATCTCTGGCCCTGGGAAAGCCAAAAACTGACAACCCTTGCTCTAAATTTTTTTTATGCTTAAGCTCTTTGATTTTTTGAAAACTCCGCCGTGGGAAACCTACAAAAAGTTTCCAAGAGACTAGATCTTACCCTCAAGGGCCTAGATCTAGCTCTTCTTCCACTTAACTCCTTGATCCAATCTGCAAAAATAAAAATAGAAACACCCAAACCCAAAATATATACAAAATAAATCTAAAACCCCAACCCAAGTTAGAAAAGATAAATTACAATTACAATTTACAATTTGATTTACAAAATATACATGGGTTTTGAAATGGATTTTGAGAAAATTATTCTTTCAATATTTTTTACTTGAAAGAATGGCTAAAATGCTTCAGAAAAATTAATGATTCACTATAGGCCAAGTGAAGATTATATCCACCGTAAAAAAACTAGAGATCCAAGCAACAATGATTCTTGCCCAAGTCTATGAACTTGGAGGCCAAGGATTGACGTACTTGCAAACATTATGTATTAATCTCAAAAAATAATCCGTTAGATCACATGGGGTATCAAACCACTTAATATTAGCCCAAAATTATCAATAACATGATTTTATCTCCATTTAATGAAAAAACAGATCTTACCAATATTCAGCGTAACATAGAGATGCTCGCAGTTAACACATACCACAAAATCAATAAGCAAGAACACCTTGAATTGCACCCCAAAGTTTTTTATTATGATAGAAAAAATAGTTCTCAATAGGACAATAGTTTACACAATGCTTCAACAACAATTATAGCCAAAGATCAAGATGACTAGAGACTCAAATGACTCTCTAATTTATAGATAAATCCTCCAAATGGAAAAATAACAGTTAGTTTCTTTGGTCCTTGTCAAAATAATCTTGACCATTGATAAATAATTCAAGATCTTTTAATCTTGGCCCTTGATTTCTTATTTTTGAGGAATTTTCGAATTTATCATTTAATTCCATTTGAATTAGCTCAAAATTAATTATTTAAAGCTAATTTCCTAAAAAATTGACTTTGACTTAACCACCAAGGTCCAAGGGTCCAAATTTTCTTGAAAAATACAATATTCCATTAGTGGAGGACCTTTAAAAATTGATTCCTTCAAGACCCACAATTTTTTCTATTTGGAGAATTTATTTTCGTAGACAATTTAATTTTGACTCTAATTAATTAATTTTCTTGCTTAGGATTTAATTTAGTTTTTGCCAGAAAAATTAATTAATTTGCACATGAGGGGATTAATTAATTTTCCAATTGTTTAATACATATGATTTTTCATTCACAAGACTAGGAGAGGGATACACATTCGTCTTAGACCCTTGAGACATATAACTCATCTGCGATTTAGTATGATTTAGTAAACCAAGTGATCTGTAATAAAATAATTTAGCCAATTAGCTTAAATTATTCCCAAACCACTTTTACATCAGACTCGACTAAAACACTAGGACTGACTTAATAATAAATTTCACCCTAGCTTTGGGGTTTAAGCTAGAGGGAAAAAAACTCTTCTGATTAGCCGTGTCAAAAAGCACAGGTGATCAGTGAGGTTAAAAAAACCTCCTAGGATGGAATTCGTCATAAAATTATAAGCTTACTTAGGTTGTTACATAGACTCATGGTTTTACTAATATCATTTAAATATATAACTTGCAGAATGTGATGACTGTGTTAAAATTGGCAACCAGGGCAAAACTTCATGTGGGTCATCTTATTCATGGCTGATAATAATTTTATTAGATTCCTCTCATTGAGAGGTGTAGGATTGATATAAAGATCATCCGATTCCGATAAGTATTCATGGAGATATGAATTTATTTTGATTATGGAATTATTATCAAGCCGACCTACAACTCATGTAGGCTTAGAAGCCTAACAATCACATCTATTCAAACACCAACGTTGTGTATAAATACAGGAGGACTTTTCCTCATTTGGACTCACTCATTTCATCACATCTCTCTCTCTCAACTGCGCAAAAAAGTCTCTTCTCTACTGCGCAGAAAAGGGTCTCTCCCTCACACATGTGAAGCTGGAAGCTGCTGAAACTGAAGTTGCAACTGCAGAAGTAAAGATTGACCTGCGTGGACTAGAATATCTCCTCATCTTGTAGGTTCATTTGAACCTCTTCTGAAAGCCGCAACTTTTGGTGGTGGAATCAAGTCAATCCGACGGATGGTTTGCAAGATATCGACTGCCCTAGTTTGAAGCCGGAAGCTGCTGAAACTGAAGCTGCAACTGTAGAAGTAAAGATTGACCTGCGTGGACTAGAAGATCTCCTCATTTGAACTGCGTTGTAGGTTCATCTGAACCTCTTTTGGAAGCTGCAACTATTGGTGGTGGAATCAAGCCGATCCGATGGTCGGTTTGTGAGATATCGTTTGCCCTAGTTTGATGATGAAGCCGCTAATGCTGATGCTGCTGATTTAGGGTTTGCTACTGCTGATATGAATCAGGTTTATTGTACTATTTCTCTCTGCTGAATTATTGAAGATAAAAGAAGATTTGATCAAAGGGTTTCCCCACACATTGTGGGGTTTGCCCTGGCTAGCCACCACATCTTGTGTCTCTTGTCTTGGCTTGTTTTTTGTCGATTGTTTAATGTTCTATCTGCACTTTACTTTATGTACATATGATTGCTAATCTGTGGAATATAATAAGAAAAAGAAGTAAACTGTTATAAGCATAAAACATACCATAACTTAACATGGCATCAGAGCTGAGGTGAAGACAAAGCCCGAGCAAGAGTAAGAGCAATCACCGAAGAGAAGATTGGCAAGGCTATCGTAAAAGAACGATGGGGTCCTCAACACTCTTTCTTGCCGAAGACAAGCTCCGTGAGAAAGTTGACTATCACAGACGGAAGATGTCTATCAATCTAACCCTTGAGGATCAAGGAGTGTTGGATCATGTGAGAGGCAATATTGTTGAGCCTCCATCAAATGCACCTCCTGCTGCTAGGAACAAATGGAAGAACGGAGAAATTAAAGCGAAGAAGATCTTCTGGGACTCTATCGACAAGCACTTGGTGGCCTGCATCTCTGAACTAGACACCTCCAAGGAAATCTACGATAGACTGGTGAGTTTATTTAAAGTTAATGATGCAAATCAAGTTTTGTTTTTTAGAAATAAGCTGAGGGAAATCAAGAAGGGTAAAGATGAGAGTATGCAAGCATACTTCTTAAGAATCACCGAGATCAAGAACGATCTCCTATCTATTGGGGAGACTATTACTGACAGAGAAATGGCACTCACAACTCTTGGAGGATTACCATCCGAATGGTACGTGTTCAGGACTACTCTTCTGAACAATAATGTAATTCCTGTTTTCGAGGAATTAATCGCTAGATGCATACAAGGGTAGAAGAGCAAGAAATGCCCTTGCCTAAAGGTCCTCATGCTACTTTTTCTTCTCATGCTAAGAAAAGAAATAATTCTGGGTCTAAATCGAAAAGAAAGGCTGGACCTAAGGGTGGAAGAAAAGGACGATGTTACAATTGCAATAAAGCAGGTCACTATGTAAGGGAATGTCCTGATAGAAAGGACTCTCACCGTGACGATGATTAAAATCCATCTCATGGTAATCATAGGGATGGAAAATTCAATAGCAAAGGTAAGAGGAGAGATGGGAATCGAGGAAGAGGACAACCATTCAAGAAGGCTAGAAAGTCCAGGATGTATTAAATGCACTTGACCTCAAAAAGAACCTAGTGTCCATTTGGGCAATGGAAGACAAAGGCTACAAGGTAACCTTCAGCAATGGCAAGGTACGTATATGGAAAAATAATGTTAAAGATGCCTTTACTCTTGGGTTTAGTGTTGATTCATTATATTAGGTCGATGGAAGTCCGCTAGGTGTCATGTCTTATGACACATCTCTTCAGTCCAAACGTTGGCATCAGAGGTTTGCCCCCCTTCATTATAAAGCTATACTCAGTGTAAAACAAATGGTGACAGGGATGCCCGAATTCCGAGTAGAGAAAGAAAGGTGTATGTCCAAGTTGTACTGTAGGAGAGCTCAAATGGGGACCATTCCCTCCAAGCCAAAACAAGACCTCTGATATATTACAGTTGGTTCACTCAGGCATATCTGAGGTTGGCATTAAGAGGGAGACTACTACACCACATACTCTTGAGCATAATGGTGTGGTGGGAAGGAAGAACTGTATGACTGTGGAAGCTGTTCGGGCCATGCTACATGATCAAAGACTTCCGAAGTTTCTATGGGATGAAACTACAAACATCGTCGTATATGCCCTCATCAAGCATTGGGTTCCAAGACTCCTGAAGAAAAGTTCACCGGTAAGAAACCTGATGTTTCTCATTTTTAGAATTTTGGAAGCCCTGTATATTTTCATGTGCTGAAAGAGAAAAGAAATAAATTGGGTGCATTTGGAAAGAAAGTAATTTACGTGGGCTATGGTGAAATACTAAAGGCTATAGAATCTATGTAGCCGGTCAAAGGGAAGTTGTGATTAGTCGTGATGTCACCTTTGACAAAGATATGGCTCTCAGCAAGGTGGACAATCTTCAAACTTTGAGGAGCTCTCAAGAAGCCGATACCAGGGAACTGAAAGAAAAGGATGATGAATCAATGCCTGATGTAGAAGAACCCATGGATTCGATTGATCCTCCTCCACATGAGCCTTCCTCTTCTAGGAAGAGGCCTTCATGGCTTAGGGGACTACTTGATGATGCTGGAGGACATGCTGCACCCCGAGGAACCTTTCGTGAAAGTAAGAAACCTAATAGGTATCAGGGATACCTGACCATCATGAGCACGATCATACAAAATGAGCCTTCATCATTCTCAGATGTCGTCAAGCATTAAGTATGGAAGGATGTTATGACCGAAGAATATGAGTCTATCATGAAGAATGATGTTTGGGAAGTAGTTCCTAGACCCCAGGACAAGACAATTGTTACTTCCAAATGGCTTTACAAGATAAAGCATGCAGCAGATGGAAGTACAGAAAAGTATAAGGCTCGTTTTGTTGCTTGTGGTCTCTCCTAGAAGGAAGGTATAGACTATGATGAGATATTTGCACTTGTTGCCAGATATACGACCATCTGCTCGATCATAGCCCTCGCCGCTTCACAAGGATGGAACCTACATCAGAGGGATGTCAAGACCGCGTTCTTGCACGGCTCGATCAAAGAAGAGGTCTACGTGGAGCAACCCGAAGGATTTGAGATATATGATTGAAAATCTCATGTATGCAGGTTGAAGAAAGCTCTCTATGGGCTGAAGCAAGCACCCCGAGCATGGTATGAGAGGATCGACAGCTACTTGATGAAGCTGGGATTCACTAGGAGTGAAGCCAATCCTAACCTTTACTTTAAGGTTGAAGATGATAAACCTCTCGTACTGGTGTTGTATGTGGATGACCTCTTTCTAACAGGTGCACACCCTCTCATTCAAAAATGTAAGAGGGAGTTGGCTTCCGAATTTGAAATGAAGGACCTAGGACTGATGCACTATTTCCTAGGACTTGAAGTGTGGCAGAAGCCAAGGGAAATTTTCCTGTCTCAAGGAAAATATGTGGTGAAGATTCTGAAAAGATTTGATATGGTGGACTGCAAGCCTGTGACTACCTTGAGGATCTTAACTTTCAGAAGTAATATGGTAGTGATGTCAGACCAGATTTGGGAAATGCCTCTGAGTTTCAAAAACTCATTCGCGTTGATGTTCTTGATGAACCTCTGTCTGAACATATGTTTTCTAGTTGGCATTGTGAGCTCATATTTGGTTGAGCCTCACTAGATTGATGCCAAGAATCTTCTGAGATGTCTTCAGGACACATCTCTCATGGATTGAGATACACTGCCGGAGATGTGAGACTACTTGGATATACTGATGTTGATTGGGCAGGCAGTGTGGTGGACCGTAAGAGCACTTCCGGGTGCTGTTTCACCTTGGGCTCTGCTTCGATATCCTAGATGAGCAGGAAGCAGAAGTTGGTGGCTTTGAGCACTGCCGAAGCAGAGTATATTGCTGCTAGCATGGCCTCCTGTGAGGCAGTTTGGTTGCGAAAGCTCTTCAGTGCGCTGTTTGGATTTACATTGGACACCACTGTGATTCTCTGTAACAACCAGAGGTGGGATTCGATTATTGAGGAATCCCATATTCGTCGTTTGCTCCAGCAGATAGACATCATTTGGGATATGGCAAGTCGATGAGCAAGGAGGCTCCATCACATTAAGATGATGTACAGGTCGATACACCTGGTCAAAGCCCTGAGGAAAGATCTAATTTGTGATTTTCCCAAACGACTTGGAGTTGTCAAGAAACCCTTGTACAAGGGTCCTGCATGTTGCATACATTGAGCTCTGGGAGCTTTGAGGGCTTGCGGTTCTTACTGGAGCAACATACGACCACAGGGTGACTCACCCTCCCCTGGCGGTGCGCACTGGAACAAGATGATTCGCTCTCCTGTGTATCAGGATGATTAGTTCCCTTGTGAGGCCTGGATTGATGTGTTCTCCATGGCGATTGTAGCAGGATTGATGTGTTCTCCTGTGAGGATAGGATTGATTAGTTCTCCTGTCGAGGCATCCTACCCATGCAGTTTGGGACTCATGGGAAGTACCTCTCATCTGATCAATGCACAGGGAAATGAAGTTAGGGACCATAGTAGTACCGATGGACGCATCATTGTATCTACCGTACTCCCTACGCTAGGATGACCTCCATTGATCTGGGACCAATGATACTGGTCTGGGACCAGTGGTAGGAGTTGTACCATACTATGACGTTGACTTCGGGTCGGTTGAGACTGGTCTGGGACCAGTGGTACATACTCTGAGACTGACTTCGTGTTAGTGCAGTACTGGTCTGGGACCAGTGAGAGTGGTACATATTATGACGCTGAATATGGGTCGGTTGAGACTGGTCTGGGACCAGTGGTACACTCTCTGAGACTGAGATACTGGTCTGGGACCAGTGGTAGGAGTGGTACCTACTATGAAGCTGACCTCGGGGTGGTTGAGACTGGTCTGGGACCAGTGGTACGCCCTCCGAGACTAACCTTGAGTCAGTGGAGGATGATACTGGTTTGGGACCAGTGGAGTTGTACTCACTATGACGCTGACTTTGGGTTGGTTGAGATTGGTTTGGGACTAATGGTACATATTTTGAGACTGACTTTGAGTTAGTATGATACATCCTCGATCATTTCTTCTTCTTCATAATTCGGACAAAAGCAGAGCATAATAGAACAATGCAAGAGCAGAGCAAAACAGAGCAGAACAGTACAAATCAATACAGGGCAAAACAAGACAAAGCAGAATAGGCAAAATAGAGCAGAGCAGGGCAAGGGTCAGGCTGTACAGAGTAGTGCATTTGATGGATAGATAGTAACGACCGATAGACAGATTACATATGAAGTTCTCCCTAGTTGAGAGGGAGTGTTAAAATTGGCAACCAGGGCAAAACTTCATGTGGGTCATCTTATTCATGGCTGATAATATTTTTATTAGATTTCTCTCGTCGAGAGGTGTAGGATTGATATAAAGATCATCCGATTCCGATAAGTATTCATGGAGATATGAATTTATTTTGATTATGGAATTATTATCAAGCCAACTTACAACTCATGTAGGCTCAGAAGCCTAACAGTCGCATCTATTCAAACACCAACATTGTGTATAAATACAGGAGGAATTTCCTCATTTGGACTCACTCATCTCATCACATCTCTCTCTCTCTACTATGCAGAAAAGAGTCTCTTATTTACTGCGCAGAAAAGGATCTCTCCCTCACACATGTGAAGCCGGACGCTGCTAAAACTGAAGCTGTAACTGCAGAAGTAAAGATTGACCTGCGTGGACTAGAAGATCTCCTCATCTGAACTGCGTTGTAGGTTCATCTGAACTGCGTTGTAGGTTCATCTGAACCTCCTCTGAAAGCCGCAACTTTTGGTGGTGGAATTAAGTCAATCCGACGGACGGTTTGTAAGATATTGACTACCCTAGTTTGAAGCCGGAAGCTGCTGAAACTGAAGCTACAACTGCAGAAGTAAAGATTGACTTGCGTGGACTAGAAGATCTCCTCATCTGAACTGCACTATAGGTTCATCCGAACCTCCTCTGGAAGCCGCAACTTTTGGTGGTGGAGTCAAGCCGATCCGAGAGTCGGTTTGTGAGATATCGTCTGCCCTAGTTTGATGATGAAGCCGCTAATGCTGATGCTGCTGATTTAGGGTTTGCTACCGCTGATATGAATCAGATTTATTGTACTATTTCTCTCTGCTGAATTATTGAAGATAAAAGAAGATTTGATCAAAGGGCTTCCCCACACATTGTGGGGTTTGTCCCTGGCTAGCCGCCACATCTTGTGTCTCTTGTCTTGGCTTGTTTTCTGTCGATCGTTGAATGTTCTATCTGCACTTTACTTTATGTATATGTGATTGCTAATTTGTAGAATATAATAAGAAAAAGAAGTAAACTGTTATAAGCATAGAACATACCATAACTTAACACTATGACACACAGACTGCTGATATGTGACCCAATCCATGTTGAAAAAATTGGTACTTATGCTTCCTTGGAACTTTGACAACATCTGGCTCCATATGGGGACACGTTTTTTCAAGTAGTACTGTGAGAATTCCAAAATCCTGCATACAAGGAAACAAAAGTCCATCAAATAGATATCCATTCAACATCGAAATCATCATGCATATATAGAAAATACTGCTGTAATAGAAAATCTATCCTGACAAATTGAAATAAAAAATATAATATAAATGCGTGAAACAAATTATCTAAAGACATGAAATAAAAAGGGAACAGGGTTAGAGATACTATGCAAACTAATGCCCATGGCATCAGATGTCCTCAACATAGTGCATATTAAGCATTTGTTGACTTTTCGGCAAGTTTGTGGGCTGCTTGTCGGATGTGCCACGCTGAATTCTAACAATGCTAGGACTTTACCTTATCCGAATATCGAGCTGCTGCCGAGCATCAGATGCATCAAACTTCTTCCTTCTTCTCTTCCGCCTTTTACGCTTGCTGTCGGTAGGATGCGATGTTGATGTTGACGTGATCGACATGCAACTTTCTATCTAATTCAGATAATGTTCATCTGAAAAATTTGGAATGCCGCTGATTTTTGTGACCTGCTCTATCTTATTTTCGTGACCTTGTTTTGTCAAAGCTGCTGGATCGGTGTTGCAATCATCGATCTGATTTCCTTTAGTTTCCTTCCTGCTTGGATCATCCTCGTTTAACAATTTCTCATGTACTGGATCCTTTGGTCTTGGTTGGAGTTGTGATTTTTCCAACATTTGTAGCTCACTTTGAAGAGTGACTTGTTCAATTCTTATGGCATTTATTTTGTTAGCATGTATTGATTCCATAAATTTCATTTGTTGTATCAGTATGTGATCAACCTTCATGTCATTAATCAAGCTTTGCAGTCTATCCTCAATGGCATTGATTTCCTTGGCATGATTTTCCTCCAGGTGATCAAATGGTCTTGCATGGTGGTCACCTGATTAGAATGATTAGTTTCCATTATTTTCAGCTCCTCAGTATGTCTGTCTTCTCTAGCTAATAACATGTCTAGAAGAAATATTTGATTAGCTTCCACGTCCTTTATCATTCTATTATGATCTTCTTGAACATAATTCACTTCTTTAAGATTTGCTTTTATGGAACTTCGCTCCTCAACATGTTCGTCTCCTATGGTATCCACCATGTTCTGAAAGTTGATCCTTTGATTATATTGAGCAACTTCCATTGCCTGTAACCTGTTTCCCATGGAAGTCAATTCTATGGCATGATCTACTATTAATTTTGCTTGACTAGACTGCATGTCTTTGACCATCTGAGTTAATTCCTTAACAAGATGCTTATCATTTTCTTTTTCATTGTCAAATAGATTAATTTGGTTATTGGCCCCTGCTTCTGTACTATCGAAAATTCTTCTTGCGATCGCACAAGTGCTTTCATCATGACAATGATTACAATATCTACAATATGGCACATCCTCCTAATCACTAACATGGTGTAATTGATTCTCTTGCATCTTCTTTATGAAATTCTACATATCAGTAAATTGTTCATCCTCCTTAACTTGTATTCTTTTAATGATCTCTATTAATTTTTTAGCCTTGTTTTCCTCCTGTGGAGGGTCATGAGGATAAACTTGAGTGTTAGTACAACAAAAGGGGACAGACAAGTCATCCATGATGACTTGCTTAAGGGGAAAGGGAAGCTAATGGATGTCAAAGAGAGAGATCCATGTTCAAGAAAATCAAGAGATCCACAAGAAGCAAACCTCTAGCATAAATTTTTGCAAAAAATGAAAGAGTGGAGTCGTCACTTGAACATGACACTGTCTCCAAAATCTAGAAGGCAAAAACCGAAAAGTTAGTTAGGGAAAAGCAGGTGGATGTCAAGGAAGGCTTCTTGTTTGAGAAAAATAAATGCTTACTAGAATGTAATTTGTTTAACTGAGCTCTAAGAGCGGGGTCAACCAAGCTACCAGGATTTTTCTAATGTAAGCTTTTGTGAATGGATGAAATAGTGGCGTTGCCACCCAAACAGGAAATTGACCCAAATGTCTAGGTGCTATAGTGCAGATAGAGGAGTGAATAAGGTGATAAGGAGATTAGTGAATGTGGTGTGATGAAAATGGATTAGAGGATTATGAAGACTAATGAGAATGTCGTCAACATCAAAGTCCAATAAATTGGTCCTCGACAATGGCGCCAAAATGTTGTCACTCGGATTGTACAAACAATGTGACAATGCTCAGGACGGGCGTCGTCACTCCAATCCCTGTCCACTCCGTTTTAGCTATCTCCTAACAACAGGCTATGGGGGGTAGTCCCTATGGAATGAAGTGAAGGAAAGCAAGTTGAGAATCAACTTAGGAGACACAGATGAGTGGCCTAGCCACTTGGTTGAGATCAAGCAAGAGTATGATTAAATTAGATTTTCTATTATGAGAACAGTGCCTTAATGGAGTCACAAATTCTTGCCTCTTAAGAATTAGAACCAAATGACCAGATGGACACCCGCTGCTCGAATGTTTGACTAACTTGTGTGAGATGCTTATGTAAAAGATTATGCATGGTTGCTATCTTGGATTAAGATTGGTTAAATTACTTTACTTATGTGTGATTTATTTGAAGAGTTATGATGCAATCTTAAACAAGATAAGCTTCGAGAGTACACATGTAAACTTCAAGTAACCAATTTACCAATTAACACAAGATGTTATGCCAAGCTATGAGATCAATAGGATTAGCCAATTTCAGATGTATTTCAACAATAAATATTTAGAAAATTCAGCCCTGATCAACGTTATAACAACAGCAAGAAAATGCTAATCCAACAATGCTTATGCTTGCCCAAGATCACAAAAATATCCCAACTCGGAAAATTATGTATCTTAGCCTTATCAAGATGCATCTTTCAGCAAAATTTCAGATTTGAAGTGTAAATTGCAGCATTAAGTTAACCCACAAATCAACAAATAGTGATGTCAGCACCAATGCCCAAAAATGCTTAAAAATAGTAAAAATTTGCCAAACTTGAGAAAAATCAATTTTTAGGATTTTTTAGGGTTTGACTAAGAAAATTTCAGATCTGATATACTTATTTCAGCAGTGAAACAATGATAGATCAGTGAGCTAAAATTGCCAGAAATAGATAACTAATATTTTCAGAAATGGAAAAATACACTAAAACTTGGAAATTGCCAATTTGAGGGCTTTAGGAGAGTTTGATTCAACAATTTTCAGATCTGATAAGTTTATGACAACAATATATTAATGACAAATCAACAAACTGAAAATACTACAGATAATCTCCTCAATGTCTAAAAATAGTAAGTTTGCCAAAAAATTGAAAATTCAGATTTTTTAGACTTCAATTAGGATGTGATTAAAAAATGTTCAGATTTGATTTTTACAATTATGCAGAAATTTCCAACAAGTTAAAATGTCAGATCTAGGTCAAATTGGAGATGCCCAAATGACAAAAATTTGTGAAAACGAAGATTTTGCAATTCTAAACAATTTTGATCATATAGACTTTGATTTTAGGGCCTAATTATTTGTGTTCTGCTTGCTGTAATAAAATTGCTGAAAATTAAGGGTTTAGAGATCAAACCCTAGGCCTAAGGCCTTGAAGATCCCATCGTTGAAAATCGTCGAAACTTTGGGATTACCTTACTGCTTGCTAGATATGAATTTTAAGACCTTAATCATGCAAAACCGCCAAGTATTTAGCCTTAAATCTTCATATGAGGGTTTCAGGTCAATTTTGGGGCAAAAGAGCCCAAAATTTGGAGAAATAGGACAAGAGAAGCAAATTTGCAGGGATAAATGGGCTAGGATGATAGATCGGGCCACAAGGATGCTGGAAATGGCTAAGAAGGGCCAACGCTTTGCCCATAAAGGTTAGCATTTGGAAAATAGGGTTATGGGGCTAGGGCTAACGCCTAAGAGCGCTGAAAAGGTGACACAGAAGGAGGAAGGGATGACGCATAGGCCAAGAGAGGGAGACGCTGGGCTCGGAGGAGGTAGATCTGACCCCGAGAAAGCCAAAAACTGAAAACCCTTGCTCTGAGTTTTTTTTATGCTTCAACACTTCAATTTTCTGAAAATTCCGCAGCGAGAAACCTGCAATTTTTTTTCAAGAGACTAGATCTTGCCCTCAAGGGCCTAGATCTACGTTAATTTTGGGTATGTTCTATGCTTAGAGCAATTTATTTCAATTTCATAGTTAGTTCAATATATTTTCCAGATTACCAATCACATCAGTATTAAAGTAAACTGCAGATAGAACATAAATATAAATCGCAGAAGACAAGCCAAGACAAGAGGACACAAGATGTGGCGCTAGCCAGGGACAAACCCCAGTGTGGGGAAATCTTTGATCAATTCTTCTTATATGTTCTTCAATAGTTCAGCGGAGAGAGAGAGATAGTATGTTTACAATAGAAGTCAACACTTTGACTTATCTAGATAAGAGCATAGATAATCTCTAAGAAGATGATACATGAGATTAGTTGAAGACATGCTGCTTCAACTAATTCTCCAA
>APFE030991175.1:350101-373235 GCA_000404065.3 Pinus taeda
GCCAAGTCCACTTGGACCCCCACCATTGTTTCTTTCAGCTTTTCAGTTTCCTTAATTGTAGCACAATTTACTATTTTTAGTAGTTTTCCGGGTCCTGAACTTCTGGCGCTGTTTTGAGGCCCTAAATGTTGTTTTTTGGGAACACTGGGAGCAACATGGGGCCATGGATGAATGTTTCTCTTCCCAAAGTTGTAGTTCTCGGATAGATCTTTCTGATGAGATATTGTGCGCGTCAAACAGAGATCGTATGCCGAAGTTATGACCCCGGGAAGTTGATGTACCAATTTATCCAAACGAGTCCTACAGTTTGGCGTTTCATCTTCTAGGGTTAGGTTTTTGGATCTTTAGGGTTTTTCATTATTTCTCAACAATAAATAGGCCTTCGAGCCTCATTGTAACACAGTTCAGAGGCATGTAGTCGCCACATCTCTTCTCAGAGATAAGCTACCATCGCCCTAGCTGGTTTATTTGTATTTCTGTTCGTAAGCATATTTCAATATTTTACATTAATGAAATGAAGTATTATTTCCACTGCATCTCTGTGTTTATGGTTATCTCTGTAATTTGTAGTGTTCCTATTTAAATCCGAACCATCACTTGACAATTTGTCCTTTTATGTCTAATCAGAAAGACAAAAATACTTGGAAATAACAATGCATAAAGAACATATAGTTGAAATTCAAATATGAAAATGACACAAAATGTGGGTAGCTGAGAACTTTATATATAAGCACAAGATGAAATACAAGTACATGCCATAGTTTTCTCTTAAGGCTAGTACAAAAACTCCAACTATCCAAAAAGCCCTAACTAGAATAAATCATGCAATCCTAGGTCAACCGAGAAGATCAAAGTGCAAGAATCTCTCCAACACAACCTCCAAGGCAAGATGTCCTCTTCTCTTCTTTACAAATCTAACTTAGGGTTTTCTATCAAAACCCTAATCTCTAATATCCAAGGGATACACCCTAACCCTAAAACTTTAAGATGCTCCAAGAAACTCCATGAAGACAATGAAACCTTGGTATTGAGAGGGAGGGAGAGAGAGAATATAAATACTAGTGAATAAAAGCCCTAACTAGTATAAATCATCAACTCTTAGGTCAATCAAGAAGATCCAAGTGCAAGAATCTCGACACAACCTCCAAGGCAAGACATCCTTCTCTTCTCTTCTTCACAAATCTACCCTAGGGTTGTCTCTCAAAACTCTAATGTCCAATCTTTAAGGGATACACCCTAACCCTAAAACTTCAAGGTGCTCTATGAAACTCCACGAAGGCCAAGAAACCTTAGCTCCGAGAGAGAGAGAGAGAGGGAAAGAGGGAGAGAATAGAGAAGTGCACACTCTCTTCCCTTAGTCACATCATTAGAATAGTGAATACAAGTGAGTGAATGAATATGTCGTGGAAAGACTCTCTCCCTCTATTTATATAAGAGTTAAAGGAGGCCAACAATACTTTGTGCGCCTAAGCCCTTACAATCAACCTACATGAGCTCTTGTAGGTCACATAAGTGGGACGTCCACTCTAGAATACAAGTGTCATGCTCCATTGGCAATGTCATGCACAATAATGACTCCAAGGTGATGTAGCTACACCATCCAAGTCCACAACACTCTATTATGAATCTCTGTTGACTCCATATATCTTCCAAAGTAGTGCACTCCACTTGGTTAGCTACCCCTTGTGAGAACATTGTCGAAGCGCTATGTGTCCCTTGCTATTTCCAATCCTTTGAGCAAAAAACCAAGTTGCCCCATGTCAATTAGAGCTTGAAGCTCACCTTTATGATGCACAATGCTCCACTTTCCTTGTAGGGCACTTCCTAAATAAGTTGCCCTTCCATGAGGTCTTAATGAAGGGTATCCACCAAATTGCCAAGAGATCTCTAAAGCCTAATGGAAGAACACCGAGCCTACAATCAATTGAGGTGAAGCATCCACTAAGTAAACTATCTCAAGTGTGCATCTCCATAACGGACCAGCTCTGAAGCATTAATCCATCTGAGAGCATCTAGGGGTTGAACATTGTAACGTCCCCAATCACTTGAGCATGGAGTTATCTTCCTTCTAGCCTAACTTGTTTCCTTTATGCTAGAAAAAGTGGAAATTACTAAGGGGATAATTTTTTTCTTCCTAACTCTATAATATAAATAAATAAAAGGGGCAAAAGAAGAAATAAAGTGACTTTATTAAATAAAATAATAATAAAAGGAGCTTCTAGAAGGTTGGAGAAAGGTCCCCACAAATCTTTAAAAATGGGAGAGGAGGTCACTTCACAAACATCATATTCTATTGATCATTTTCTGAAAATCAACTTGGTTCACGGGAGTCTAGTTGAAGGGTTTCAATTGAAACTCTCAATTGATTTCGGTGGAATTTGAGTGCCACCCTAGTTGGTCATTGGGGGAGATCACTTTCAGTGTTCCATTTGTGATTGTTGTAGGTGTTGGATTAATTTTTTTTTGAAGAAATTCCTGATCTGAAGGTTAATTTTTTGAGTGGGTTTATTTTATTACAAGGATAATCTGAGGAGGCCAAATTACTATTCTTGGAGTTTGAATTTCCTATCGTGGAGGATAGCCAAATTCTAGGCAAACCTTGTTTGGAGTGTTGAAAACTGTTACTAGGTTCGGTCTTCATAATGACATGTAATTATGGTTTTATGTAATGAGATGTAAAGAAGAAAAAAATTATTGTATTGACTTGCTTCATGGGTTTCATGAGAAAAAGATTTTATTATTGAGTCAAGACTCCCATTGAGAGTCTTTAGGAATTATTTTTCATCCAGTCATAAAATGTTTATCATGTAATGAAGTCATGTTACATGTTAGAGTCATTGTCATGTAATGAAGTCATGTTACATGTTAGAGTCATTGTCATGTAATGAAGTCTATGTAAAGTATTCTCCAAGACCTTGTCACTTATCCTCTTCAAGTCGGCCTACAACGATGGAAGAGCATGCTATATGAAGTCGACCTCACTACTTGTTATCATGTCGGCCCAAGGGTCATGAGTTGATGTGTACAAGTAGCCTCACTCGGCCTTACTTGGCCTCACGTGAAGGCAAGCAACTCGACAAGCATTCATTAAGAAGTGCGAAGAAGAAGGCTACAAAGAGAAGTGTGAAGAAGTGATAAAGAGGATTCTTCTGGGCAGCGAAGACGGTTTCTTCTAGGGCAACGAAGGAGGTTTCTTCTGGGTTAGCGAAGGAAGGATTCTTCGAGAAGAAGCAGTGTGAAGGTATAGAGACCGAGTTTCTCTAGAAGGAGCCAAGGAGAGCAGTTCGAGATCAAGAAGAAAGTCGAGAAAGGGAAGAGGCGGAGCATCAAGGTCAGTGACAAGTTTCTTGGGAGGATACTAGAGTCAAGGGTCTTTGTCATGGTCTTGGTACTCATCAATTGAAGATCTAGAAGAAGAATTTTGATTGGGTTTTTCTCTCAAGAGGTGAGAGGTTTTGGCCCTGCTTGACAAACCTACATACTGTGTCACTTGTCTTTTATTGTGCATATTGGTAATTGTCTTAATGAAAAGAATACAATAATAACATAATGAAGAATAGACTATAAGCTAAGAAGTAAAAGTATATCACAAGCAACTATCAAGTAGAGAAATCTTTTAACTATTCATGCCCTAGATTTCTCAACATGGTATCAGATCTTAGGTGCTGAAGTCAAGAAGCGGCATTCAAAGCAAGTAGACACACGAGAATCAAGCTTCAAAGAAGGATCAAAGCAAGTCAAAGAATACCAAGCAAGAAATCAAGATCTACCAAAACCCGAGATCAAAGAAATATACTCTAGCAAGCGTCTTGAAATGATCTTCAAGAAGCAAGCAGGAAGAAAGACCGAAACCCTATAAGCACTTCAGAGATCATCACTCATACATTACCAAAGAAGTGGAATCTCTTCAAATCTAAGGAAGGTTAGATCGAAAGGCAATCTTGTCTCTATTGAAGCAAGGATCTCATTTGGAAGAAAATCATCCTAAAGAAGGCAGTCTTCCCTCGTCAAAGGAATCATTTGAAGCAACAATTTTGTCATCCTTATCAAGTTGAAGATTCTATCTTCACAAGTAAGTACCTTTTTCTTATAATCTAATATAGTAAAAATGACTTCATGTTTCAAGGAGAACCATAAGTTGGATGGGATATCAAGCTTCCTTGCATGGAAAAGAAGGATAGATATAGTGCTCGAAGTAAATGAAGTCATTGATCATGTCCATCGAAAGGTCTCCAAGCCATACGAAGAACAAGCATTATTTGATACATGGAAAGGGATCTCAAGGCTCAAAAGATTCTTAAGGAATCTATTAAAGATCCTCTCATTCACTATGTAGCCGAGCTGGAGACATCTAAAGAAATATATGATAAGCTGGTAGAACTTTTCTTTGAAAGCACGATAGAAAATACCATGTCACTTAGATTTGATCTATATAAATTGAAGGTATCAAAGGATGAAGGGATATTGCCATGCCTTTCAAAAGCATCTCAAATAAAAGGTCAATAACAGGGTCTAGGAGAGATGGTATCTGATAACGAAATAATCTCCGTTATTCTAAATGCATTGACTGATGAATAAGGTAACCTTATATCTACTAAGGAAGAGGAAGCTATCCCATTCATCAAATTATGGTCTCTCTGCAAGGTAGAAGAAGACAGATTGAAGAAAGAAAGTAACAAAAGGTCAGATAAAAGGGATCAATTAGTGACTAGAAGAAAAGGGAAATTTTGAAAGTTTGGTCCTCCAAAGAAAAAGAAGAACATGGCTAAGGTAAGATGCTATTGATGTTAGGAACTTGGGCACTATAGAATAGATTGTCCTAAACACAAGAAAGACAAGACGGATAGGGAAGAAGCTCATATTATCGAAGAAGTGAAAGACCCTAAGATAAAGAAGCTTAAGAAGGAAGAAGTAAAAATCTCTACTTTCTTCACTAGAAGGTACTTTTCACTTGTAATTTATAGATTAGGATGCAATGTAAATAAAATAGGATGCATCAGATTAGAAAATAGCATCATGATTAGAAGTAAGAGCTCGTGACATGAGAAGCAGAAAGAATCTCTGAAATAAAATTCCACTGATTACAAGAATAAGGGCTCTTGGGAACCTCTTTGAAATTACAAATAATACTTATAGAAAGAAGTAGTGGTCATCATCGACTGGGATCATCATACTATAGTAAATAAGGAAACATATGCTGGGTGAGGATATGAAAGATCCTCAAATTTTTCTGATGGAATCCTCATCAAAGGATTCACTGATCTAAAAGAAAAGCAAGAGTTTCATCGAGAATTTCAACTCGTGGGATTCAAGGGATGATGATATGATGACATAATAGGAAAGCAAGCCTAAAGGATAAAGTTCTTTCGCTCAAATAATGCTGCTTCAGGAAGTTTGGATGATTGAAAGGAAAGATGAGGTATGTATGCTTACATAGATTATTATGAAAGTCATGTCATATGGATCACTATTTCCCTCTTGGGAAACATGATCAAAAGAAGAAGGGATCTCCCCTTTCGAAAGATTGTAGAATAACATAAGTCACACTAGATGAAATCAACATAATATGTTCTCATATGGATCATAAAGGAGCTGACTACAATTAAGGAACTTTGATTGGAAGCTCTTGAAAATGAAGTGTGTGAAAAGAAAGGAAGAGATCATGAAAATATGCAACAAAGGTAGCAGTGATTCAACATTGGAGACCAAGAAGAGTTGACTAGAATATCTCCCAAAAAGATATGAAGACTCTGATAGGAGCTGGAAAAAGATGGAGACCCTTGACAATGACTATCTTTGGGAAATGTATCAACGTGCATGCAGGATGATGATACCTACAAGAAGATGTCATGAAGAAAGACTATCACAAAGGTAATTTTGATTTAAGTGTTCATCTCTTATTTTTGAACTAATACCTGGATGGGATTATGCAGGACTGCCAAAGGGAAGATTTGTGGATGACTTTGAGGAAGACCATATTGAAGGATGTAAGATCCTTCCGGAAAATATGGCATGAAAGAAAGCAGAATGACATGAAGCAAACCCAGATGGAAAACTGATGGATCACTTTTTGATGAAATGAGGACATGACTAACTCATGGATGAAAGTGATGGATGGTCTGTGCCCTATGAAGAAGTCCCGGAAAGATGAAGACTCCATGACAAAGAATATATTCATGACATTGAAGGAAGGAGCTCTTCAAGCAACTGGATGTTCCATGATCTCCACATGAGGAGATGTTGTAGGTCCCTAGTTAAGAGTGAGCCTGAAGATAAGTTTCTTACTTGGAAGAAACTTGGAAATTCCTAAGCCAAGAGGGAGCTTAGGTACATTCCTTTATTGGAATATGTCCTTCCTATTTGAGAGGGAGAGATAGACACGTCATTCTGGTCTTCACCTGGGAAGACAAAATGGAGGATTGGGTAATCATTTGGCATCCGATACTCTTTGAGGATGAGATAGGGCATCCGATAGAAGAGTATTCTTGGAGGACCAATATTATTTGAGGGCTGGGAAGTCCAAGATAAGAATAGTCCTCATGGAACACACCCTGAGTACCTGGGTAGGGGATGTTTCGAGAGAGACAATGATGAGAGTGTCTATAACTCATTGGTCTCGCCAGCATTGAGCTCAGATCTTGTGGAGAGATGGAGTTGTTAGTCAAGGCCTTGCTATGTAACAATGATGGTTGATATGATGCTATACAAATGAGTTACCAATCCGAATTCTTCTTATGAGAATTCTTCAGATTGAGAAAGTCCAAGTACCATTATGAATACCTCCCTAGTTAAGAGGGAGTGCTAAAAATTGTAACTAGGTTCGGTCTTCATAATGACATGTAATTATGATTTTATGTAATGAGATGTAAAGAAGAAAAATAAAATTATTGTATTGACTTGCTTCATGGGTTTCATGAGTAAGAGATTTTATTTTTGAGTCAAGACGCCCATTAAGAGTCTTTAGGAATTATTTGTCATCTAGTCATAAAATGTTAGTCATTGCCATGTAATGAAGTCATGTTAGACTTTATAAAAGGTCAATCTTGTCTATGTAAAGTATCCTCCAAGACCTTGTCACTTATCCTTTTCAAGTCAACTACAACAATGGAAGAACATGCTAGAATAAGTCAGCCTCACTACTTGTCATCATGTCGGCCTAAGGGTCATGAGTTGATGTGTATTGTAGCCTCGCTCAGCCTCACTTGAAGGCAAGCAACTTGACAAGCATTCGGTAAAGAAGTGCGAAGAAGGCTACAAAGAGAAGTGTCAAGAAGTGATAAGGAGGATTCTTTTGGGAAGCGAAGAAGGTTTCTTCTAGGGCAGTGATGGAGGTTTCTTCTGGGTCAGCGAAGGAGAGTTTTCTTTTGGGGTCAACAAAGGAAGGATTCTTCTGGGATACTTGTTTTGGGTAAACAAGATAGAGATCTAGAGACCGAGATTCTCTAGAGGAAGCTAGTGAGATCATAGAGATCGAGTTTCTCTAGGAGAAGTCGAGAAGAAACAGTGTGAAAGTATAGAGATCGAGTTTCTCTTGAAGGAGCCGAGGAGAGCAGTTCGAGATCAAGAAGAAAGTCTAGAAAGAGAAGAGGCAAGGCATCAAGGTTAGTGACAAGGTTCTTGGGAGGATACTAGAGTCAAGGGTCTTTGTCATGGTCTTGGTACTCATCAATTGAAGATCTAGAAGAAAAATTTTGATTGGATTTTCCTCGCAAGAGGTAAGAGGTTTTGGCCCTGGTTGACAAGCCTACATACTGCCACTTGTCTTTTATTGTGCATATTGGTAATTGTCTTGATGAAAAGAATACAATAATAACATAACGAGGAGAAGATTATAAGCTAAGAAGTAAAAGTATATCATAAGCAATTATCAAGTAGAGAAATCTTTTAACTATTCATGCCCTAGATTTCTCAACATGGAGGCTCAATCATTCCAAGAGGGAAAAAATCATCAATTTTAGGAGGCCAAAACATTGCTAGTGAACTTTTCCAGAAGGTCGGGTTCTATTTCTTGAGGTCGAATTGATCTTTGGAGGCTGAGTTTACCTTTCGTGGAGGACACACTAGTTTGGAAGGCCAAGTCTTTCTTGTGGTCAGATTGATTATTCTTCAAGGAGAACGAATAGTGTTGAAGCTGAGTCTCAACATTGGAGGTTGGACTTAATTGCTTAAGGACGCTAAATTCACTAAAATATTGAAGCCTGATTCAATTGCTGAAGGAGGTCGAATTCATCATCAGAGGAGGGCCAAATTTCTAATTTGAGAAGAGGTCGATTTATCATTCCAGAGAGAGGCCGAATGGCATTTTCTAAAGAAGTCGATTTGCCGAGTCCAGGGGAGGCCGAATACAATTGCATTGATTTTCCAGAGGGCAAAGATCATCTTGTCTTGGAGTCCAAATTGTATCAATTTCTCAGAGGGATGAGATCATCTTTCCTTGAAGGCCGAATTGGTAGCTAAAGCTAAGGACCGAGTTTCCATAATTCTCATGAGGGGGGAAGTTCATTATCATCTCTAGGAAGACGAAATTGTGCTCAGGCGAATCCATTTGCTGAGGCTGAGTTAGTTGCAAAGTGGTCGAGTTTATGTGGAGTGGAGTTCGCTGTTGGGGCCGACTTCTCCAGAGTTGAGATCTGATCCTCATTGACAAAATTTTGTGAGGGTATTTTCGGAGGAGAATATGTGAAATTTCTGAGAGGGATTCCAAGTTCTGAAAACCCTCCCTTTGTAAGACATCTTCATGAAGAATATAATAAAGTTTTGATTTTCCCCAGTTAACAGTTCATTATCTCTTTGATTGAAATTTTAAGTGTGGTTGTAGCATTTGGTACTTTTCCTTCTAGCTGTTACATATTTATTTGCTAAGAATTTTCATAGTTCTAGTTGTCACTAGTAATTTCCTACAAAGAACATTACAATGGTCAAAGCATGATCTTGGCTAGCTGTGGAGGTGTGATCAACAAATTGACTTCTTTAGTGGTGCACATGACCCCTGGAGACAAAAAATGTGACATATAGGCGAGGAGGGAAAGGAAAGTACAAATTGATCCAGAACTAGAGTCACCTGAGCATAGTTAAGGAAGGGGATTTGGCCACACAAGAAGATACTAGACAAATGGGGAGTCAGGGCAGGGATGAGATAGCCTTTCAGAGCCTGTTAAAGTTATGAATGATTTGACAAAAGGCCAAAGGAAGATAGTGGATATGTTGAGGCAGTAAAATAGTGAACGACTACAGGATAACAAAGGTAGTAATGGATATTTAAATGCTAGTGAAGGGATAGGTACATCCTAGAGTATACCTACAACCAATCCACAAAGTCATCCTCACATTTACAGTGGGCTACCTAGGTTCACTATGCCCATATTTATGCCTTCTAGTACAATAAAGGCCAAAGGAAGATAGTGGATATGTTGAGGTAGTAAAATAGTGAACGACTACAGGATAACAAGGGTAGTAATGGAGATTTAAATGCTAGTGAAGGGATAGGTACATCCTAGAGTATACCTACAACCAATCCACAAAGTCATCCTCACATTTACAGTGGGCTACCTAGGTTCACTATGCCCATATTTATGCCTTCTAGTACAATGGGTTAGGTAGATCAGGATGATCCACCATTAGATGTCTACTTCTAGGAGTAACAGTTGATGGGGGTTGACTTCTAAGCTGCAATGACCTTTAATGGGTTCTGCAATCACAAAGACAAAAACAGGGGTTTTATCATGGCATTCACACATAACACAAAATTGCAGCGTATAATTGGGAAATTGACTCTCCCAAATTTTGATGGTTCCGCTAGATGCACAACAAGAGCATGGGTCCAAAAACTCGACACTTACTTTCAGTTGACAAATGGTGGAGGCAGATGTTATCAAGCTAGCCACCCTACACCTAGAAGGGGAAGCACATGATTGGTGGCATGATGGGATGACTACCTTGGGGGCATGCGAGTGTAATCTCCTATCAGGATTTCACACAGAAGGTGATAACGCGATTGTGAAAATTCGGTGACCCGAATCCCATTGTAGCAACTAATAATACTTCTCCTATTTGTTAAATTTACTCAACAAATTATTTGTTGTTTTCGACAAACATCGAAATACATACACTACAACCTCCACAAAATAGAATATCGTGGAAGAAATAAAACATTGAAGAACAGATGCACACACACAATAATACACTGTTATTTTTGGACAAATGTCCCTGGAAAAACGCAACTTGGGAAAACCAGTGTAGTAGTTGAGGGTTTTATTATTATGCAGTAGTAGCTTGAGTACAAATCTTTAGATGCCAAAACTGGCAATTTGATACAGAGAATAAACTAACAAAGAGGTAGTGAGAAATATTCTCACACTGTCAATGGCGATCCGACTCTGATCTAGGCTATGGATGGCTAGCCCCAAGCTGCCTCTACATAGTCTCTGCGTAGGCTCACGCTATCACTGCGTCACAACTTCTAGGAGCTGCGTCATGCTTCCAGTTGATCGATCTGCTGACCAGAACTCGACTCTCTGGCCTTTCGGTCTCACACCCCGACTTCCGGCACTAGATCTTAATTGCTCCCAGCAAAGTTACGGACTCCCTTTGAAGCACTGTGCTGCCTCTTTGGAGTTTGGACCTCTTGATGCCTTCTCTGCTTTGCACTCACCAGGACTGGAAAAATCCCCTTCGGTCTACTATCCATGCCCCTCACTGCAAGAAGATCACTCAATCTCTCTCCGGCAACTCAGCGCTGCTACTCTTGAGAAATTCGATCTCTAGATCTCACTATCTCGGTGTGTTCTCCAAGTGCCCAAGTGCCCATCAAGCTCCTTCTTATAATCTCGCGGGAGCACGAATGACTAAGATTAAAACATAATCAAAAGATAAGATTAACTAGGAGTTGATCCTCGTCTTCTTCTAGAAGATGCGCACCAAATTTAATTAATACCTTTTAATTAATCACACTTCCTCTGTTTAGACTTAGAAATACATTAAAAATGATTAATTATTTTAATTAAACCATCTCTAGGTGGAATTTTCCCAAACCATTTCTGGGTCTTGGAGAATGCATGTGTCTTAGCCTCTCTGCAAAATCTCGAGGCTAGAGCACATTTGATGCTACATAAATCAACACTCCCTCTTAGCGAGGAATGTGCTCTAGTGCTACAACCCACTGAAGCATCACTCTGTCTTTGCACCATCTTTTGCTGTGCTGCTGATGTCTAGCTTTGTTGCCCATCAACCACTGCGCAACTCTGATTGCTGCATTTGTGCTGCTGCTGGCCCTTGTTGAATTGTTGCCAACACTGCATCTGCATTGCAACCCTCTCCAACTGTTGCTGCTTCAACTACAACAACTGCAACGGAAAAGCATCCAAAATACTGAACCAACTGTGGTCAGTATGATGCATTTGTCACTTGAGTCCTGACTGCTGCTAGACTCTGTGTTGTCACTGAAGCCTCTGCATTGCTGCCGACTCTGCTTTGTGCCAACTGCATTGCTGCCAAAGCTGCTTTGTGCTGCTCAGTCTCTGACCGCTACTAGCTACTGCATCTATCACTTTGGCACCTGACTGCACCAACTGCCATTGATCCATCCTTCTACTGCATGTCTTGGGTTCTCGTAGCAAGGTATTGATTCATGAGGTGGATCTCCTCAAGAATCCTGCCCATACTGTAGCTCTCTGGGGCGATAACTCCAAATCACCCCACCTCACTCCTGGAGGTATGGCTGTCATCATTGCGAAACTTGATCTACTCATACTGCTGTTGTTACTGCCCTGCTAATGCTTTTGGAGTGCTACTGCAACTACTGCAATAATGAGTCCGATCTCCCCAGATTTTGAAGTAGTCGATTCCATAGGGATGCTCCCTCTGAAACTAGACTCTCTCTGAGTCTCAATCTCCCTAGAGGAAATCTCTCTACTCCCTCCTGGCAACTCACATAGTCCTCCTGCACTGGAAACTGGATTGCGAAACTCTGCGCTGGGAATCTCCTGGCTGGAATTGCACCTACATATTGCAAATGGGCAATTTAAACTGCCTGTGTCACTGCAATTGTCTTCCGGGAACTAACTGCAACTAGCTATTCAACTATCATTTGAATGACTAGCTGCGTCTGCTGACACTTGATCCTCCTGCTACTGATTCTGTTGGGCTCTTGTAGCAAGGATACTGATCCATGTGAGAAATCTGTAGCAACCGGATCTTATCTGCTACTCTTGCATGGATCCTTCCCATTTGTAGCCATCTCTTAAAAAAAAGGTTGAATTCGTCCTCTTCTCCTTTGTGCAAATGCTGCCTAGCTATTCACACTCCCTTCTGTAGTGAGAAACTCTGCACACAACTACTGTTGCTCTACTAGGTAAATTCAAACTTCTTGGCTAGAAGTCCCTCGAGGAAAAAATTCCCTTAGTGTGTGCTCTTCCTTTCTCTTAACGCTATTTGCACTAGCAAATTGCTGCAAAATCTGCGTCCTAGTTGAAGATATGCTCTTCAAGGAAACTGCTGCTACTACCTCTGCCTCTGGTACTCTTTCATCTCGAAAATTTTATTCTTTGTTGACTCACTCAGAGAAGTAAAATTTCCATGAAAAACGGACCCTTTTGGACAAGGAAACACACTGCCCTTGGGGTTTCGAATTGCTACCTATGCAGAAATTCAAAACTCCTTCTCCTCTTCTACTCTGAGCTCTCCGACTTATGATCTATGCTTCGATACAATGTGAAAATTCGGTGACCCGAATCTCACTGCAGCAACTGATAATACTTCTCCTATTTGTTAAATTTACTCAACAAATTATTTGTTGTTTTTCTACATCAAACATCGAAATGCATACACTGCAGCCTTAACAAAATAAAAATACCGCGGAAGAAATAAAACAATGAAGAATAAATGACACACATAATAATACACTGTTATTTTTGGACCAATGTCCTTGAAAAAACCCAACTTGGGAAAACTAGTGTAGCCACTGAGGGTTTTATTATAATGCAGTAGTACTCTGAGTACAAATCTTTAGATGCCCAAACTGGCAATCTGATACAAAGAATAAACTGGCAAAGAGGTAGTGAGAAATATTCTCACACTGTCACTGGCAATCTGACTCTGATCTAGGCTCTGGATGGCTAGCCCCACACTGCCTGTACACAGTCTCTGCATAGGCTCATGTTGTCACTACATCACCCTTCCAGTTGATCGATTTGCTGACTAGAACTCGACTCTTTGGCAGTCTGGTCTCACACCCAGACTTCTGGCACTAGATATCGACTGCTCCCAGCGAAATTACAGACTCCTTTTGAAGCACTATGCTACCTCTCTGGACTTCTCGATGCCTTCTCTGATTTGCACTCACTGGGAGTGGGAAAATCCCCTCTGGTTTACTATCCCTACCCCTCACTGCAAGAAGATCACTCGATCTCTCTCCGACAACTCAACGTTGCTACTCTTGAGAAATTCGATCTCTAGATCTCACTATCTCGGTGTGTTCTCCAAGTGCCCATCAAGCTCCTTCTTATAATCTCTTGTTGGAACACCAATAGCTAAGATTAAAACATAATCAAAGACTAAGATTAACTAGGAGTCGATCCTCATCTTCTTCTAGAAGATTCACACCAGATTTAATTAATACCCTTTAATTAATCACATTTTCTAAGTTTGACTTAGGAATACATTAAAAATGATTAAATTATTTTAGCTAAACCATCTCTAGGTGGAATTTTCCCAAACGATTTACGGGTCTTGGAGAATGCATGTGTCTTAGTGTCTCTACAAAATCTCGAGGCTAGAGCACATTTGATGCTACAAAAATCAACAATGGTTTGATAGGAGGGGTCTTGAGATACACTTTCGGGAATCAACCCATCTCAGGCAAACAGGCAGTGTAGAACTATGTCACAAGGTTCGACGAACCTGAAGGTTCAGGTTCGAAATTCGGCGAACCTGGAAAAAAAATTTGAAATTCGTTCAGGTTCGCCGAACCTGAAATTTGAACCTGAACGAACTCGAACCTAAATGAACCTCAACGAACTTGAACGAACCTTAACGAACCTAAAGGTGAATCTTAACGAATTTTTTAAGGTTCGATTTTTTTAATGATGCACTGAGAACTTTATTATGACAGCCATGATAGCTGTTTTATCCTACCTTCATCACTGTACTCTAGACCATCATGTTGATTGTGATCATGCGAGAGTGTATTCCATGACTGCAGGATCATTGTGATCTTTCTTACACCGAGACAGTGAGATCATGTAAAGATAGTGAGGGATCCAAAGATCTTTCCATTACATATATATACATTCACTGTTAAGAAATAGATCCACCGAGATGAGATACTATTCCTCACTATACTGAGGTCCTTACTGTCTCATTTATTCTGAGACTGTAATGGTTATTGTGGCTCTTTGTTATGCAGGGATTGTATCCTCTGAGAATGATCATTTCTGCGGCTTTGTTATTGTGCCACAATTGTAGTATATATATATATATTGTGAAAAATATGTATAGTCGAACCTAATGCCGAACCTCATTCGAACTTGATCGGAAAATTCGAATTCGAATCGAACTTAATCGTTGTCGAACTCGAATTCGAACTCGAACCATGTGACATAGGTGTAGAAGCATATATATCAGAATTTCAGAGGCTAGTAGTAATGGTGACTGACATATCATAAGCCAAACTAGTCATGTTGTTTACAGAGGGGTTGGTTGAGCCACTACGTGGGTGGGTGAAGCCCTATGAACCCACCTCCTTGCAGATTGCCATCAACAAAGCATGAGACATGCAAGTTACAATCCCTAAGACCAGACTTCCTTCTAAATCAACCTTTTAGCCAAAAGGTAAGGAGTTTATACCTCCCTAGAAGGAGTGGATTGGAAGGAGTCAATGGGACGAGGAAACCAACAGAGACCTAGGAGGAGGAAACTATCTTTTACTTGTCAGGAGCCATGGACACAGTGACACAAATGTGCAGGTAAGGGTAAAGCTCACTACGTTGAGGTGTTCTCGGATATTGAGGACGAGCAGGCTGAACAAGAGCAGCCACAGGAGGAGTTCCAAGAGGTGAAGGATCAACAACCTCATGTTGGGGCTAAGGGTAGTGTTATTGCTTCACTTACAGGAGTCCCTAGGTTCCACACACTTAGAGTTAGGGGCACTATATAGGGACAAAGTGTAACAACAATGATTGATAGTGGGGCTACCCGCAATTTCATAGATGTCAGCTTTGTGTCTAGGAGGGGACTAGCCATTGAGGAGTTTGAGGGTTTTCAGTGGTGATACCGGGGAACAATCGTATGGAGTGCACGAAGATGATCCCCACACAGTGTCAAATGATTTCTTTGTGGTGAATGTTCCTGACACCAATGTAGTACTAGGAGTTCAGTGGCTCTACTCTATAGGGCGTTACACCACTGATTATAGCAAGATGGAGATGGAGTTCATGGGACCGGATTCTAAATAGACCCCTTTTTAGGCAACACCAACAGTATAACCTCTGCTACAACCAATGGTGCATGGAGCGCGAGGACTGTCATACAACTAGAGGATTCAACCCCAAAGATGTAACAGGACTCGACCCTCTTGGAGTGAACACGACCGACAAACAAAGATTTATTTCAATAGCAAACTGGGCCAGCAAAGGGAAGATACTTGGTCCCTTTAGAAACACTGACATTGACCCTCTTGAAAACTCTAGATTTCTCAGCAACAATAAAAAACAACTCAGTCCCCTTTAGAGGTGAAAATCGACCCTCTTGGTACAAAAATCGACCCCACAAATAGTGACTTCATACAACAAGGAAAAAGAGGGTTTGGCCTACCCAAAATGACTTAGATTTGGCCCCCAAACATAGAAGATAACTCGACCTACAAAATGATTATAGAATACCAACAATTAGAAAATAAAATCAACCGATAACACCTCTGACTTACTCTTTTCTGCACGTCTTCTTCTTCTTCAACAATGAAGCACAATGTCAGAATCTGAGTGACTCTGCGCCCACACTAGCCAGGGGTGTAGTTTCAACACCAAAACGAACAACCTAAATGATGGTTTCCAAAAACCTTGGCCTCTTTCTCAAGAGCTCCCCAAAATTCTATTTTTCAAGTGAGTTGATGCAAGAATGAAGAGATACTCCTCATTTCTCCTTTTTTATAACTCACTTGATTGTTTTGCCATCTTTTTACCTTTTATTTTTAACAAAGCCACTTTAGTGGGTTTTCTCACTTTATAAAGTGACTTTTCTTTAGCTTGAACCCTTTCCCCTTTAGCTTTTACAATGTTTTCTCCTAGGCAAATTGTGTCCCCTTGATTATCTTTCCCATCCTAGCCTATGAGAACTGAATTAGGCTATTGGAGTCATCCCCTTATGTGTCCTAAGCAGATGGGGACATTACATGAGGTATAGGGGATCAACCATCTTAGAACTAGATCTGTGGATTATATAAGAACTGTTGGGTCCCTGTGTAGTAAGTTTGTAATAGCATAATATTATTAGATATATATATATATATATATATATTATTTATTTATTTATTTTTATTTTGTGTGACTGGCAGAATCAGTAATGCGCCAGCTCTAATACTCGTGTGACACGGGGTCGATCCTTGACGACTGCCACTGTAACCTTCAGGTGCAACCGCACCGCCCCCAAGCACGGTGCACGGGTAAGTTGAGGTTTGAACCTGTGACCTGCATAATGACACAAAAGCCTTAGCAATGTGTTTGCTGGCCAACAAGCCACACCCCTGGGGGCTATAATAATATTAGATAGTTGTAGCAAACTGTTGGGCAAATTATAGCATCATTATAAATTATACTGGTTATGGATTTGCTGACCTTATGAATCAACACTATATCGAGGATTGGATATACTCATTGATTGTTGGGCAGACAACCCTAGAGTAACATGATCTGATAGGAGTGTTATCTTACTGTGAAAATGTTGTGTAAGGCATGCAAAGAGAATATTTGTTGTGGAATAAATGTCGGTTGTATGAATATATGTTTTACTTCAATTGCATTGAAAGGGCAGTAGCTAGTAACCTTATCCAGTTTTGAAACCCTAAGGGAAAAGTTACCCTAGGATATTACACCATCATTGCTATATCTCTTGTTAAACGTGTCTTGGTCAATCCTAATTAACTCCTAGAACTAATATTTCTTTTTTTTGCTAAAGCTTGTTAAGCCTTAGTTGTCTCATATGGTTCACCTCCCTTGGCTTTGCTAGGAGTTAGCCTAGATGGAGGAGTTGAGAATTGGGTGACAACTGCTCAACTTGAGACTTGTCCCCAAGGCCACACCAAGTGGATTTAAAGATTTTATACATTTTAACCTAGGCGTGGATTTAGGCGGCAACAAGACCCTCAACAATATATCCCTGAAAATGATATTTGAAACATTGTTTCCAGATGAGGAAGCTAAGTGGGTAAATCCACTCGACACAAAATGGTCCTTCAGGGCCAACCACAAATTGCAGGTTTTTGCATGGCTTTTAGTCTTCCAAGGCTTGCCCTTCCAAAAGACTGCTTGCAATTGGGATTGACTAATTATTCTTTCCCACACTGGTTAGGTTAAGACTCTCCACCACTTATATTGGAACTACTTTTCTGTTCATGAGTGCTAGAACTTTGTTTGGTCCTCTTGGAGGAATATTTTTTTCGATGAGATGCATTGGAAAGCAGCTCTCCTAGGTGATGTCTCATCCATGTGTCCTTTCCATTATTCAGGTGGTTAGTTTGTATGCTTATTTGAAAATTAGGTGTGAGGTGGTATTTAGTAATGGAGTATTTTGTGTGTCTTATTTTAAGGAATTATTGTTGAAAGATCTGTCCTTGCATTTCACAGTGAAAAGCACTTTTCTGCTAAGAGATGGACTGGATGCTCCATAAGGCATAATTGACCTGAAGGCCTTTCTTTTAGCTTTTGGTTAATTATGTTTCTATCTTTGTTGTACCATATTCATTGTTAATATAAATAGTGGTTTCCCCAAAAAAACTAAAAGTAATTTAAGGGACTTTTTTTTATTTTAATTATACAAAAACCACGAAAGGCACAAGTGGTACTTTTTTATGTTGAATGTAGTGAGCATGCATGTTTGGTGCATCCAAAGGAGCTACTTTCTTCACACCTTTGGAGAAGTCGACATGTATTGGATGTAGAATTGAGACTTCTGTGATTTGTCATAGTGTGTAAGGAGAGCTTCAGCGTAAATCACATGAGAAAGAATTGCTGCCAACGCGTTTCGAACCAACCAATGTGGTTCATCGTCAGGGCAAGATGAAAATACAGATCTAGCTCATCGGTTTAAATAGTAAGCAGAGACTCCAACGACTCAAAAACTCTAACGGCTACTTAACCCTTCAGGAACCCCAGTCAAACGACCTATAATTAATTTAAAATTAAAATATTATTATATTTTAAAATTTAAAATTAAAATATTATTATCTTATAATATTTATTTAACTAATTTATTAAAACTAACCTAAAAATATATGTATATTCTAATTATTGTACCTAATTAATTTAGAATTATTATATTTTAATATTTATTTAATTAATTTATTAATTTAAAATTAAATTATTATTATATTTTAATATTTATTTAACTAATTTATTAAAACTAACCTAAAAATGTATGTATATTCTAATATTTTAATTAATTGCTATTCTCACCTAAATTATAATTAATCTAATTTATTTTAAGATATAAAGTACTAATATTTTATTATTACCATCAATTATTGAAATATTATATTTTAATATTTATTTAATTAATTTATTAATTTAAAATTAAATTATTATTATATTTTAATATTTATTTAACTAATTTATTAAAACTCACCTAAAAATATATGTATATTCTAATATTTTAATTATTGTTATTGTTCTCCTAAATTCTAATTAATCTTATTTATATTTAATATATAAATTACTTATATAGATGATGGTTAATAATATATTGTAATAAATAATGTATTATATATAAGATAATTATTAACATTATATGTGAAAAATAATAATATATCTAATATATACCATAAAAATAATTAGTTAACTAATATATACTAATATATATAAGACCTAAATAAAATAAGAGGGGTTATATGCATTAATTATATATTGTAATAAATAAATTATTAACATTATATGTGAAAAATAATAATATATCTAATATATACCATAAAAATAATTAGTTAACTAATATATACTAATATATATAAGATCTAAATAAAATAAGAGGGGTTATATGCATTAATACTTTATAGAAAAAGGTTAAAATTAAACATGATACTGTATATAATTGATGAAATAATAAATATTAATTAATTCATGTATTTAAGTTAAACCAAAATGATACTATGCTATGGTTATACTATTAATTAATAAAATGTTAACAGAGGGATAATAAATATTAATCGCACTAAATGAATTTCAACTTATAATGAAACGGGAGATAATTCCTATTAATCTAATGGATAAAAAGATACCTTAAATGCAATGCCAAATGCCTTAATATTATAATTAATAATATAAGTAATAATATTTAAATAATTAAAGCTTAGTTTTAAAACATAAAAAACAAAAGCGATACAGCCTAAGAGGAGGACAAATCTACGAAGAACCACGCAGCCCACAATAGGCGAAAACCAGACTCCCCAGAACAAACACACGCCCAACCAGAGAAAGAACCTAGAGGAATCGAGGGGGGAGGGAGAAAACTTAAGACGACAACGCAGGGATCCAATTTCTACTAACCTTCCACCCATCATCTCTGTTGAGATTGATGGGTCTTCGCTCTATTTCGATAGCTTCCCTTAACTTGCGATGATGAAACCGATCCACCCTGGCGATGACTTTGGCCTCTTCTATGCAGACATGATGCTTAGTTTTGTCCACATGCTCTGCAAGAGCTGAGGACTTTATTCTACCATGCCTCAGGTCCGCTGCATGCTCACCAATCCTCTGCTGGATGGAGCGCCCTGTTTCCCCTATATAAGGGGTCCCACAGGAACAAGGAATCAGATAGACCCCTTTCATGTCTTTGGGGTCGACCGGATCCTTAACTGACCTCAGGGAGTTACGAATGGTTCTTAGAGGCCTGAAGGTTGAGGGGATGTCATACCTCCTAAGGATCCGAGCAATCCGATCCGTGGTCCCTTGGATATAAGGCATGTGGACACCTGGATGGCGCTCTTTTGGCTCTTTTTTACAAAAAGCATTTTTGGAGGCATTATTATTTTAAAATATAATAATATTTTAATTTTAAATTAATTATAGGTCGTTTGACTGGGGTTCCTGAAGGGTTAAGTAGCCGTTAGAGTTTTTGAGTCGTTGGAGTCTCTGCTTACTATTTAAACCGATGAGCTAGATCTGTATTTTCATCTTGCCCTGACGATGAACCACATTGGTTGGTTCGAAACGCGTTGGCAGCAATTCTTTCTCATGTGATTTACGCTGAAGCTCTCCTTACATGTATTGGATGAATTGAATATACCTGAACTCATGTCTAAATTGTGTCTTTTATGTCTTAATCACGTGAAACAAATTTCATCCATTCCTGTTATCATTTTGATATTTCTTGACATCTATCAGATAAATTGAACATGCCTGAACATTGGTGTTTTGTAGGGTTTTCTCTCTGTTTATTGTGTGTAATTTTGCATGAATGATCAAACAAATTATCCAATTTTCCATGTAATTTTATTCTATTTTATACTTTACTCCAAAATTTGAATTGTGCTTTTACTAAATTGCTATTTAATTACATGGTGCCTTTTAGTTTCAACATGATTGGAGCTATTGTGTTGTACAGAAAAATAATTAAATTGATACAGGCTTTATATTATCCGTGCCTTTGTGGTTAAACATGATTAGAACTGCTATTTTATATTTTTGAAAGAAAATGAAATTGATGCTGACTTTGTATTGTCTACTATTATAGGTCTTTGTCTTTGTAGCAGCAGAATATGAGAGTCAAAAAAATGCATTGAATCAGGTATGCCCTTGAATTCAGGATTAGAGAGATTAGATGTTTAAGACTTTCGTGATACCAAGATATTGCAAATAATTGTTACAAAGTGATTAGAAAATGTAAGAATTGCCTATATAGATTGATATGTTATATATCAAAATGTTCACATGCACAAGACATTTCTTTAAACAAGGAATGCTTATTATATTATATTACAGGTTAGGCCTGAGGATCATATCAGGGTTGTGATCTATGTTGGGTGCATTTTGGGATGGGGGAGCAGTAAGGATGGAGGAATGGCTAGAACACACCTATCATTGTTGAAAAAGTTGGCACCGACAAAAAATTGCCGAGGATTTGGACATTAGGACGCCGAATAATTCGGCATAAATCCACAACTGCAACAAGCATTGAAAAATGTAAAATATCTTCATTTTCTTCAAATTTTTTTTGTAAATATAAACCAACAGTAACTTCAAATAATTACATTGGCACATATTTTGAAAAAAAACTCATATATATGATGTAGTGGATGACAAATCTTAAATGATATATCAAAATTGATATGGAACCTGGAACCTTGATAGTTGTTCTGTCAAGGACAAAAGTAGACAACCGATACAAATGACATCATGAGTCATCTTGACTCTACATTGACAAATATAGCAACTAGCTATGGATTAACTCTTGCCCTTTTATGAGAAACATGGCTTGTCTTTCATTAGAAGATTCTACATCATCAGTCTGATGATCACTAGTGGGTGTATGCTTATCAAACTGTGTAGAAGGTGGTGCTGAGGCTGCCACATCACCCTTCTTGGTGTCAAAGTGCTTGTCCTTCCATAATGGGCATGGCTTAGCTTCCCATACCCACCATGCCTGTGTTGTCGCTGCTTACCCCTCTAACCACTCAGGTTCCTCTTCCATGGTATGCATCTCTTACTCCACCCTCCACTGAGACATGTTAATGTTGTCCAGCAAAATGGCATCCACATTAGGTATTTGCCTAGGCTACCTTACCCATAGTTGGAGATTGTTGTGGACATAAACTATATCATTCAAGCATTGAAAGTCTAACCTATAAGATGGTCTTAATAAATTTGATAGGTCTTGGGGATATAAATTATAACAATTAGTACTGATGAGTTGCACTTCTCTGAGTGTATTTTTCAAAATTACTCTAATTGTGATTGCAACCTGAAGTACTACATGTTTGGCCCATTGCCCTAACAACAAAATTCTGTATGAGAAGTGTTTTTGCACCATATTTTCACTACTAAACATCTACAACAAATAAGAAAAATGAATTAAATTACACATCGTTACAGATGCTAATAGGAAATAAAGAAAATATAATTCAACTTAAAAATAAAACATGCAATGAAAACTCTGAATTCTAATGGGTTACTTGGCATTAAAATATTAATTTATCGGACAACTATTTTAAAGCCAAATTGTTTGTTGGAGTGCCTGTACATATCCATCTCATGTTCAATTGTTATGCAAGCTTCCTGATCAGGTACCATCCTTTGAAGATGTGTAAGGAACTCTTTAATAACCTCACCATCGAAATAAAACTTACCAGTGTAAGCTTAGGTGGGGTTGAGTGCAATTGTTGCTGCATGAATGGGGCAATTTGTAGATTGTCCTGTTTTTTGCATCTTAAGGGGTACCCTTGCCAGTGTAAAATGATTATTTCTTCAGCCATATCCGTGGCCTCATACAAGTAGTCCATTATAGGCTTATCCTAATCAATCAAGTGAGGAGCCTTTTCCAAAGGTTTGCTAATCATGCACACTTCCTCCACTTCTTCACTGAAGGAATTGGTGTACACTAGTTTTGCAATGGCTTTTCCATCTTGTCTTGTGCTAAATGCATAATCATGGCACTGATCCGTAAATAGTAGGTCTATGGCTTATCCATCTCACCAACACGGATCATCAATGTGGAATGAGAGTGTAATGTCTTTGCAATTCACCAACAAGTTGAGTTCAAAGCTTGTCGATCTCTGTTCAGTTTTGGTATTGATGCTTGCTTGTTTGCTCGAAGTGCCAAGGCCAATGCTTGGTGATAGAAGCAAGTCCAAGTCTATTCCTGCAGTTCTGTTTCCTCAATTCTGAGATGTCAAGATAGTCAACACCATAGTTGCGGGGGAGCGGCCCCCCCCCCCCCC
>APFE030991184.1:0-18670 GCA_000404065.3 Pinus taeda
GGAAATTAGCGAATCTTTTTGTGGAAAAATCATGGAAAATTAGCCCACTGGGCGAACATTAGCCCCTAAAATTTTCCATGGATATGAGAGAATCCCAACACAAACCTGCGATAGAAATTGGCAAGACCCAGGAAGCTACAGAGCTCTGTTAGAGTGGTTGGGGTTGGCCAATCTTGAATAACTTGTATCTTGGCTAGGTCCACATGCACACCTCGCTCATCAATAATGTACCCTAGATATTGAACCTGGGTCATACCAAAAGTGCATTTCTCCAAATTGGCACACAATGTGGTTTTTCACAGGGTTTGGAGGACCTGTCGGATATGGTGTATATGCTCTTCCTAGCTCTGAATGAAAATCAGGATGTTGTCCGTACATTACTACGAACAAGTTGGTGAAGGGTCGCAAGATGTTGTCCATCATCCGCATGAAGGTTGCAGGGGAATTCGTCAACTCGAAAGGCATGACCAACCATTCACAAAAGCCCTCCTTGGATTTGAAGGTGGTCTTCAATACATTAGAGGGTTCAAAAGGTACTTGGTGAAAACCAGACTTCATGTCAATCTTGTTGAAGTATTTGACACCCTTGAGCTGGTCTAGAAGGTCATCAATCTGTGGGATTGGATACCTATTCTGGAAAGTGATCTTATTTAGTGTTGGATAGTCAATACAAAGCCTCCACGTTCCATCCTTCCTCTATACCAACATGATCAAGCTCCTAGTGGGTGATGAACTCAACCTGATGTTCCCTTTCTGCAACAACTCTTGAACCTATCTTTTGATCCCATTGTTATCCATAATAGAGCATCGATAGATTGGTCCATTAGGTAGCGATGTGCTCGGGGATAGGTCAATGGAGTTCTTGACTTGAAAGTGTAGGGGTACCCCTGTGGGCGAGGTCAAGATGTCCCTGTATTCCTCCATGACCTTGTCCATTTTTTGTTGTTGTGCGGTGGAGCCCTGTTTGGAGGCCGTGGAGGTGGCCACAATCTTCTTCTTTCCCTAAGGGAATATCATGAGGAAGACATATTTCATTTTCTGAGAAATGATATTACTGCATTTCTTTGCAGAGATTAAAGAGATAGTGATAGGTTATGCTACCTCTGGTATCTAGTACAACTTATTTCCGAAAGTAATAATAATAGTGTGAGGCATAGACTCATACATAACATAATTCTTCCACAAGTATGGTTGGCCTAATAATACATCACAAACTTCAAGAGGAGCAACATCACACATTACCTCATCTGTGAAGGGTTTGATGTTGTAGGGGAGGTGACGCTGCTAGCTCACACAAAGATCTCATCCTTGGTGAAGCCACCCGATAGTGTATGGCTGCAGGTGTGGTCTATTCAGTAGGCACAACCAATTCGTGACCTTTGCTGAAATGAGGTTATTTTGGCTCTCACTGTCAACAATGAACTGTAGTGGGGAACCCTTCACCCACATTTGTGAGTGGAAGAGGTGCTCCCCTTCCTATCGATATTTGTCCTCAATATTCTGGATCTTGGTGATGGTAATGGTGGCACTAGGCTCCACATCAATAATTTTCTTTCCCTTATCAGGTTTTGACTTAGAATCAAAACAAGCATCTAATTCGGAAGCCTTTAGCTCAACCACCAACAACTTCTTGGCTCGACACTAACTCGTGTTGTGAGTGGGGCTATTATGGAACTAAAACCACTTTCTTGTATCCTTCTTTGTCTTCGTGGTGTTTTTATTTTCTTGCAACTTCGATGGGTTGTTCTGGGTCACCCCGCCTTGACTTTGTCCTTTGTTCTACAGTTTGGGGGTGCCCTTCTCTTGCTTCAGATTCATAGATCCAAAGTCTCGCTTCTTCTCTTTAAAATTTTGCTCAATCTTGACAACATATTGATACGCGAAACCGAGCAAGGAGATGTATAGGAAATCCATTTCGTTCTAGATGTAATTATGTATATAGTCGCGGTACTTGAGTACTAAATTTTGCTCAGAATCCTTGATAACCAGCTTCGTGCAAAGGACATGAAAAACATTTGTGAATTCCAACACATCTTTTTCCCTTCCTTGCCGCAACGTGGTCCACTTTATGTATTTATCTTCATAGCTCCTGAAAGGGTAATATTGTTCCTTGATGACATCTCAGAAAGAATTCCAATTGGGTGCGGCTGAGAACAGTGAGTATTCCTTCTCGTCCTTTTGCTCACAATAGGTTTCCCACCAGTCCTTGACGTGGGGGGCGACTTTGAAGATTGAAAAAGTAATATTTTCCCGATCAGAAAAGTCATGAAATGAAAAATATCCTTCCAACAGATTTAACCATATTTCTATGACGTCTACATCTATCTCGCCTTCAAATATGAGAATGTCAAAATTAACTTGTACCTTAAAAGGAGTGGCGCCTCTAGAGTGGCTACTTGATGAAGATGTGTTTCCTGTGGGTAATCGTTGAAGGATCTGGGTAAATTTATCCATCATCGCATTCCTCTTTCACTCGAGGGCCTCCTCGAGAAATATTTTGGAAGGATCTCCTACCCCCTTGTCTTTGTTTTCTTTCGTCATAGGAGGTTATCGGGGTTTGCGAGGTTAGCTTGAAAAGGTTCAACCATTTCGATCCCTAACTCTTTATACCATGATCTCGTTGGGGACATGCAAAGAAAAATAGAGAAAGAGAAGACCACTCTGATACCACTGATCCAGGCTTACGTAGGAACACAACAAAATACAGATATAAACATAAACACATAGATGAAGAAAAAATAAAACTTCATTTCATTAATATCAAAGAACTAAACTATGCTTACATACAAAATGGAAATAAACTAGCTCGGGCGATGGTAGCTTATATCTGAGAAGCGATGTGTCAGCTACATGCCTCTAAACTATGTTACAATGAGGCTCGAAGGCCTATTTATAATTGAGAAACAATGGAGCACCTAACCCTAGGAGATGAAGTGCCAAAACTATGGGCCCCATTGGGGTAAATTGGTACATCAAATTCCTGAGGTCGTAACTTTGGCATACGATCTTCGCTTGAAGTGTACAATACCTTGTTAGAAAAATATATCCGAGGACTACATTTTTCAACTACAAACATTAATTAAAGACTTGTGTTTGCTAGTTTTCTAAAAAACATCGTTTAGAGCCTCAAAACAACTCCGAAAGTTCAGGACCTGAAAAATTGCCAAAATAGTAAACTGTGCTACAATTAAGGAAAATGAAATTATACTATAATTAAGGAAATTGAAAGAAACAATGGTGGGGGTCTACGTGGAATAGGCGGTTGGCCACCAATATCCACCTGGATCAAATGTCAAGCAGGTAACACTATGTGAACAGAAGCAATTTGCAAATGGACACAAATGAATGAAAATGAATTGAAACTCTTAGATTTTATATATGATTAAGTTGATAGGAATTCCATTTTGAATTTATTCACAACACATTTTCTTCTACCCTTTTGTTACGCATGTGACACCTATCAAATAACTTGTGTCATCCTCTTTCCAATGAAAACCTAACATCTATACCACTGCATATAACAATGCATCAACATTGAGAAGAGATCAGCTTCATTAATGGTTGCCTTCTGCGCTTGCCCACTTCGTTTAACAAATAGTGCAAACAAGTTGGTGTAGCATCTTTTTCACTATCCACCTCCCTCTTGGAGTTCATAGCCACCTCCCTCCATTAATGGTTGCCTTATGTGCTTTCCCACTAATGCCAACAATCAATGTGAACAATAGTTTAGAGTCACCTACCTCCTCCTACAACCTATCTTACTCCCCCCTGTTTGATCAATCAATATATCTTACAAGTGTGAACGAACTAATGATTACAAGTGCCTCGCAACCACACATAAATGTGCCCTACTCCCCCATCATCAAAAGCATATTCAAAGGTATTTCTCGAGGTTCCTCCACTTTTTCCCTATTAAAACTTTCTTTGGCATGATTATCTAGCATGCTCTATTTATTTTACTTGGAATTCCTTCAATTTTCCTTTGTTAAAAGTTGCTTTGGCATGATCATCTAACATTCTCATGTTTACCCAAATTTGAACCTGTCGAGCCTCTTCCTTCATAGTTGGGTTTTACAATCGAAGTCTTCTTGTTGTCGCAACTACATGAATACCTATTGTAGATAAGAGTTAGTCTCTTTTATTTTGTCCTTCATAGGAACAATATCTTATGGTTTTGGCATCTGAGCATCAAGGAATTGCACATAAACCCTACTCCCAACAACTTATTCAATCCCCTAATGGAATTAAACCTTGGTGGATGGCATGATAAGATACTGTCTTCACTATTGAATCTCAGACAATGCCCATGTTGGCAGAATTACAGTATTGTTATTATGTCGAAAACAAAATGAACATTTCATCCTGAATTCGAAGTTGTGACTTCCTCTTATAAGGGAAATATTCTAGAAGGGAACCTATTGTTAAATAATGCTTATGCAAGAGAGTCAACATTGAATGAGCGATTGCAAGTTGCTTCTAGGAAACTGTAATGGCTTGCACCTGCCATTTTTTCCTTCCTTGTTATCTCTTATGCCATATTCACCATTTACATGGATAAGGTGAGCTTTAATTACTTTCTCTTGTTATCACATGGATTTATTTACTTGGGTGTGCTTTTCTTCATGGTGTGTTCTTTATTTTATGGCTTTGCTAGCTAATAGTGTGTGAATATGTGTGTGTGTGTGTGTTCCATCTTCAAAGGCATACACTAATTTAGATACCTTCAAAGAAAGAGTGGGGTGAAGGTGGTGGTGTGAGATACATGACATATCTATTTAATATCATAATTTAAAAGGGAACTTAATCAGAGACTTGATCAAGGATGTGTTGGGTTTTTATGATCCGAACATCATTTTAAAAAATTTCCTCGAAAATATTTTGGAGAGTAATTGCAAAAAAGAAAATTAATTCAAATGGACATGTTTTGTTTTAGAGTTTATGGATGCCCTCTGAATTATGTGTTGATTCTTTCTTACCTCTCCATACTATATAACTTGTTCATATACCTTGCATGACTCTCAAAAGATTGAACTCCTACCAAGATGGTAAAAATAGGACTTGGGTTATGCCCTATTACTAGAATGGATTCAAACGTGACTAAGGTATTATATAGCAAGGAGGAAATTATGTGTTGATTCTTTCTTACCTCTCCATACTATATAGCATTTTCTTAGACCTTGTATGACTCTCAAAACATTGAACTCTTACCAAATTGGTAAAAGTAGGACCTAGGTTATGCCATGATTACTTGAATGGATTCACTCGTGACTAAGGTATTATATAGCAAGGAGGAAATGCTTTCATTTGGCCTACAAACAAATTACAAATTGGGTTTACTCTCTAAATATTTTATCTTCTTCAGTTGGTGTGTGAAATACGTAGTTAAACAATTATTCCGCTAGCAATGAACGATTCTTATAGTGGATCTTGATTTTTTTTTTTTTTTTCACAGCTTATGGATGCCTTCCAAATTTTGTGTTGATGCTTTCTTACTTCTCCATACTATATAGATTATTCGTATACCTTGTATGACTCCCAAAAGATTTAACTCTTGTTAAACTGGTAAAACTAGGACCTAGGTTATGCCCTATTACTTGAATAGATTCACTGGTGACTAAGGTATTTTGTAGCAAGGAGGAAATGCTTTCATTTGGCTTACCAACCAATTAAAAATTGGGCTTACTCTCTAAATTTTTTATTTTCTTTAGTTGTTTTGTGAAATCTATAGTTAAACAATTATTCAGCTAGCAATGAAGGTTTCTTATAGTGGATCTTGAAATTTAAAGATAATTCCCATATCCCATCCATATAGATTCTCAAAATATGGGCCTTGAAAACTTCAGAAAGCTTCATTTTACATTTAGTTGATGCGAGAAAGACTTCATTAATGCTTAGTAAGAGTTTGTACTGGAAAAAAATAGGTTGTCAGGAACAATATTTTAGAATTGTACTGTAGTTGTTCAAGTCCATCTTTCATATTAGAGTTTCTACCATAAAAAAAATAACTTTTTTGTGTCTTTTCTAACAATTTTCCAAATTGTATATGATAATGGATATCAATATGACTAGGATATGCCCACGGTATAATCATATTGTCTTTCATGTGTTGTATATGGCCTTGATGTTTTTATGCTCTACATAAATAGATGCCCCTCACCTTCATAACTCTTACTAGGCTAGATATCCCTTATTTTAGATCCAATAATTACATTGATAAGTGTTTCAATGGTAAATTTGTTCACCGCAGGTCTTCATTTACCCTTTTGTTACGTTTATGACATCTATCCAACATTACATCCATGACTTCTATCCAACATTAAACCCATGACATTTGTCAAACATCTGAAGCAAGTTTTCATCTACCCTTTTGTATACTAACTTTATGTTGCTTCCTCTGTGCTCTATACTAGTTCACTTTATATGTTTCTCCCATTTCAATAGTGGATGGATGTAGTGGCAACGAGAAACACTCTACAAATTTGATGATGCACAACCAACACTCTGCGAATTTCATGATGTACAAGCAACTATTTTGCTTATGCCCCATGCAACAACCCCTGGTTGATTTTCCATGTAAATAAAATAAGACCAACGTCATGGGACATGTATTCCAAGTTGAATGTCCAAGAAAACATAACGATGGGTATCACACGTGATTAATTAATGGCTATGGAAATTGGAAAAGGCATTGGTAAAGGAAAAGTGGCAATAATTGGTATTTTATTTATGAAATAAAGGAAAATAGGAGAAAATGAAGGTGAAGAGACACAGATTTGCATGAGAGGAAAATTGAAGGAAAAATTGAGGAAAATGAAGAAAATATAGGCCTAAATGACAAAAATACTTTTGAGGATAAGTTCACAACATTTTTTCACTCTATTTTTTGGAGCTCTCATTTCATTCTCTCATATTGTTGCACACTTAGAGTATTCTTGGAGCACTTTGGCATACATTGGATTTGGAGAAAGAAAGCAAAGGAAAGAAGGAAAGTGCAAGAGAACAAGTAGATTAGTAGGTACATCTAGATTTCTTTGTAGGTAATAGGTTGCATGTGTGATTTATTTGTTTATTTATGGATGCATGACATATGCATGTGATTTTCTAGTTATGTGTTGTCATTCACATGGATATTTTCCTAGATCGATAGTGGTTTTAGCCTTGCCTTGCCATTTCCTAAATAGCCATGGTGTTGTGGGTTTTCCACTTGATTGTTTTTTTATTGGTCCTCATAGTTCCTTATGGTTGTGGGTTGGAACAAATGCTTTTGAATCCCATGAACAACTTGGGTTGAGTTACTAGTCTTGGAACCTAGGTTGGGACAAACGCTTTGAAGCCCTTGGTGGGTTGTGTTACTAGTCCCTGGAGCCGGATTAGACAAACGCTATGGAGCCCTAGAAGATTGTGGGTTGAGTTACTAGTTCCTAGAGCCCTGGAAAACTTGGGTAGAGACCGACCTAGTTGGTGCTAGTGATGGCTGATCGTGGAGGTGGAATCATTGTGGTTAAGGGTTGAGGAGGTTTGGCCTCCGGAAGCCCTGATTTGTTTTTTTTTTTTGTTTATTCCATAAGATCCCACATTCATGCTTGGAATATGGTGTGGGAGTGATTGGGTGAAAGGGAGATTTGGTTCAATCCAATCTATGGTAGGGTGGTACGTGGAAGTCCCTGACTTCGTTGGTATTTTCATATGTTAATATGAGAGATTTCATTATTGTGATCTATGAGCATTTGTAATGCTTATGTTGGTGCTATAATGGATGGGTTACCAAGGTTTTTATGCTGGTTATTTTTTTGGTTATATTTTATTTATTTGATGTGTATTATCTATGGATATTGTCATGAATTGTTTAGTTATTGATTGGTTGATGAATGTATGGACTAATAAGTGTTGTTGTAACTATGTGGAGAGGGCATAGATCCTTTTCGGTGATTTTCAAGTGAATCTCATACTATGATCATATATTATGCTAGAAAAATTTTATTATGTCTAACGCACTTGAAAAATGACTTTCGTATAATTGTTAATTTAGTATATGGTTTTAAATGGTTATTTGGAGTTTTTGAGCTAATTCTTGAGCCAAATTGGAATCGAGAAGAGGAAAAATGATCAGTGTTCAAAGGTGGATGTTCTGAAGGCATTAAAAACCTCATTGATATATTTTTTATGATTAAAATCTATGTAATAACTCTGAGGGCCTATGAGCATGTTAAAGTGGCTTTGAGTTTATGGAAAAAGTAAGTTCCAAGATGAGTCATATGTGACCAAATTGGTGAACAAGTTGAAGTAGAGTTGTGACAGGATATGGAAAGGCATACATAGTAGTATGATAGCATTGAATTATTCACTTTGAAGATTTACTTTATTTGAAGATTATGTGGACCCAGTTTGAAAGATTTTAAAAAGTGGTCCATAAGAGGTTGAAGGAGGAGGTGGGTGCCTCCACTGAGGTTGGACCTTAGAGTAGGTTAGGTCTTCCTAATCTTTGAGGTTTGTGCCTAAGTTAGGTGGGAACCTAGAGAAATTTGAAGCCTGCTCATCATCAAGGTTGGTGCCTCAATTAGGTTGTAGCCTCAATGAGTTATTGCTTGGACATTTTCAAGGCTGGTGTTTCAATCAGGTTTTAGCCTACTACAAGTAGCAAATTGCACATTTTGGGAGTGGGTGTGTTATGAAACTAGCTCAAGAAAAGATAGAAAAGATAGATCAACGCCTTAGAATTTAGCCTCTTCGAGGGGGCAACCTCCTTTACATTACATAAATGACAATTCTTGGATGATACAAATGACAAAACCTCCTTTCTATATATAGGAGTTTAAGGAGTCACAATATAACCCAGCTGACCTAACAATAATAATATAAAGCCACAAAAATAACAATAGAGGGATTCTATGGGGCACAATAATAACAATATGGGGGCAATAGGGACACAACAATATTAATAAGGGGTACAACTACCATAGTAATGGGGTAATCACTAGTATTATAGGGACCCAGCATGCCCCTCTCCTACAAAAAAAGTGTTGTCCTCAATGCTTGAGTAGTTTTGGATACTTTTGTATAAAATGCTCATCCTCCCATGTGGAATCTTCCGCAGATAAGTTCTTCCACTTGATAAGATACTTTGAAATTGATCGATTTCGTAGTTGTCGAGATCTTGTTTCTGTGACTGCTTCCCGTTCCAATATAGCTTTTCCTTCCTCGTCAAGTTCTGGCAATATTGTTTGAACTGGGAGCTTGTCACCTATAACCTTCTTTAAACATGAAACATGGAAAACTGGGTGCAATCGAGAAGCTGCAGGAAGCTCCAATTTGTATGCCATAGTACCAATCTTTTGCAACACCTTGTACGAACCATAATACTTTGGTGATAATTTATTATCCTTCTTAGCTTGCATGAGGGACATTTTCTTATATGGTTGTAGCCGTAGAAATACCCAATCACCTACAAAAAAACTTCTTTTGCTGCGATGTTGATCTGCCTGTTGTTTCATTCTATTCTGTGCCAACACGAGGTTATCCTTTAAGGGTTGGAGGACTTGTTGTTGATGTTCGATGTGATGTTCCACTGCTTGAACCTTAGAATTTTCTCTTAAATATGATGTGATGGATGGTGGTTCATACCCATTAAGTGCCATAAATGGGGTCATTTTTGTTGCTTTATGGAAGGAAGTGTTATACCACCATTCAGCTAGAGGCAACCATTTGACCCATTGTGTATGTTTATCAGATACAAAGCAATGAAGATATCCTTCCAAATATTTGTTTACTATCTCAGTTTTCCCATCAGATTGAGGATGATAGGATGAGCTATGAGCTAACTGAGTACCAAGACAAGAAAATAATTTTGTCCAAAAATTTCCAGTGGAAATGGCATCTCTTTTGCTTACAATAATCTTTGGGTTTCCATGTATCTTTTGAATTGTTTCCATAAATGCAGTAGAAACTGTATTGGCTTTAAATGGATGTGATAATGCACAAAAGTGTGCATACTTGGTAAGCCTGTCAACTACCACCACGATGACACTCTTTTCTTCGGAATTGGATAAAACTATGATAAAATCCATTAAAACCTCCTCCCAACATTGGCTTGGAATGGATAAAGGTTGTAATAGACCTAGGGTCTTAATTGTTTCAACTTTATTTTGTTGGAAAACTAAACATTCTTCCACAAACTTTTGAATGTCCAATTTAGGGCCATCCCAAAAAAATTCCTTCTTAACCCTGTGGTAAGTTTTGAAAAATCCTAAGTGCCCTCCTAAGGGAGAATTAGGCAATTCCATAAGAATATTTTATTTTAGTTGGGAATTCTTACATAGTTATAAGTGATCTTTATACCATAACAAATCATTTTTACAGCTAAATGTATCAAATGTATTTGGATCTTGTTGTAAGTTACAAATGAGTGCCCACACTTCTTCGTCATTCTTCCATTCCTCCCTCGCGTTGTTTATCTAATCTGGATGGATAATAGAAATGGCACACAACAATGCTTCCACGTCTTCATCCTTTCTTGAGAGTGCATCTGCCACAACATTTTGCTTCCCTTTTTTGTAGATGATTTCAAAGTCATAACCCAACATCTTTGTGACCCATTTTTGTTGCTCTTCAGAGGATAATATTTGTTCTAAAAAGTATTCAAGACTATCATGATCCGTTTTTACTTTGAATTGTCTTCCCATTAGGTAAGGTTGCCATTTCTTAAGTGCATGTAGTATTGCCAACATTTATTTCTCATAATTAGCTTTGTGAAAATACTTTCCCTTGATTGGATGACTTTCAAAAGAAATGGGTCTTTCATCTTGCATTAAAACAACACCAATTCCATTTCTTGAACCATCACATTCCACAATAAAGGTTTTTGTTAATTCTGATGTAGCTAAGACCGATGCTTGGCACATTGCCTCTTTAAGATGTTCGAAGGCCTTTGTTGCTTTTGGAGCCCATGAAAATGCATATTTCCTCAATAATGTTGTTAGAGGTGCTGCTATTCTCCCATAATTCTTAACAAACTTGCAATAATACCATGTCCACCTGAGAAATCCTCACAGATGCTTTATGGATGTGGGGATTTTCCATTCTTTAATGGCTTTAATTTTGCTAGGGTCTACCTTAACACCTTCATGAGATACAATACAACCCAAATATTCCACATCTTGTACTCCAAAAATACATTTGGAGCTTTTTGCATATAATTGTTTCTCCTCCAATAGTTTGAGCTCCCTGTCAACATGTTCAACATGATCCTTCCAAGTCTTTCTTTAGATTAGTATATCATCAAAAAATAATAACACAAATTTTCTAAGAATAGGTTTGAAAATGGAATTCATCAAACCTTGAAATGTAGAAGGTGCATTGGTAAGGCCAAAAGGCATGACTAAAAATTCATAATCACCCTCATGAGTTCTAAATGCTATTTTTGGAATGTCTTCAGTCTTCATTCTGATTTTATGATATCCTGAATGAAGATCCAACTTGGTGAAGTAAATTGATCTATGCAATTCATCCAATAATTCATCAATGATAGGAATGGGAAATTTATGTTTACTAGTGCGTTGGTTGAGCTTCCTATAATCTGAACACATTCTCCATGATCCATCCTTCTTGTGCACCAATACCACTGGGGCAAAGAAATAACTTTGACTAGGTTGAATTATATCAGCCTCTAGCATTTCTGCAACCATATGTTCAATTTCAATCTTTTGGGCATGGGGATATCTGTACGGCCTGATGTTTGGAGGAACACTTCCTGGAATCAAATGAATAGCATGATCATGATCATGAATAGGTGGGAGATGTTTGGGAGTCTCAAATACCTTGGAATGATTGTCGAAGACTTTTTCGAGATCTTGAGAAATAGATGATTTTGATGTGGGAACCTCTAGCGAACATAATTGTGTAATTACACCTCGTTGTTCCTTCTTTAGAAGCTTTGTCATACTGTTCGAGTTGATTATCTTTCCCAGTTTCCCTGCAATACCCCTTAATTCAACTTCCTTTCCTTCCACACAAAATTTCATGAAAAGTTCCTGAAAATTAAAAGCTATTCTACCCAAGGATTGTAGCCATTGGACTCCTAATACAACATCAACACCACCCATTGGAATGGAAATAATTGGGATATTCAATACATATTCTCCCATGGATAGCTTGATATTATGGCATTTTCTAGAGAAATGTATGGTTCCTCCACTTGTAACCATTACTTGACACTCTGGTGCTGGATATAGGAAGCAATTCAATTCCTTTTCTATCTTACAATGAATAAAATTATGGGTACTTCCCGAAGCAACCAACACTATTACCTTTTTCTTCTTGATATGTCCTTCTATATTGATAGTCTGAGGAGTGGTAATTCTAGCCAATGCATTACAAGATATGGTAGGATTAATTTGTTCTTTATCTAGGGTTTGTTCCTGGAGTATATCTTCTTCTTTTGACATTTCTTGTTCCTTTTCTTCATCCTCTTCACAATCTATGTAGAATAACTTCTTCTCAGCACACTTATGACCTTTAGTGTATTTGCTATCACAACTGTAACAAAGCCCTTGTGCTCTTTTTTCTTTCAATTGTTGTGGTTTCAACCTTGTAGGTTGAGGAAGGCTAGGGGAAACAACACCTCCACCTTTATAGTTGTGAGTGGTAGGCTTCCTGGTTGCCATAATTTTGCTTTCCATTTTTCTTGCTAACTTGAATGCCTTCTCCAATGAATCAGGTTCCCAAAGGAGAACCTCATGTTAGATATTATCCTTTAAAGTCCCTATGAACACATCAACCCTATGCTCCTCTAGAATATACCCTTATGTCCAATTTTTGGAAGTCCTTAATGTGCTCCATCATTGAACTGTTTGGTTTGAGATTTATCAATTGGATAAAGAAGGTGTTGTTTTTTGTATCCTCATAATGTGCTCTCATTTCTTCTGTAAAAATTGCCCAAGTGAAAAAAAAATTACGAGAGAAGAGCCATCGATACCATACAAACTGATTTGGTTCCAAATATAAAGTTGTAATATGTACCTTTTGTGTGTTTTGCACATTATGGAGATCAAAAAATTGCTCCATCTGTAGTATCCATGTTCCGGGATCCTTGCCATCAAACTTTCTCATATTGATTTTTGGAACATGGTGGGTCTTCAATCCAACATTAGAATCTATGAAATCATGATTAACATTTCTTTTGTTCTCATCATGAGTTTCCTTTACTACCCTTTCAATCCAACATTAGAATCTATGAAATCATGATTAACATTTCTTTTGTTCTCATCATGAGTTTCCTTTACTACCCTTTCACCATTAGTGACAATTTCTTGTAGCAACGTATTCAAATTTATCTTCGATTCTTCCATCTTATCGTCCATGCCATTCATCTTAGCATCCATGCCATTCATCTTAGCTTCCACGCCATCCATATTAACTTTCATGCCATTCATATTAGCTTCTGCACCATTCATCTTGGCTTCATTTACCTTCAGTGAGAGTGAAATTTGTTGTACTTGGTATTGTAATTTTGATATATCATGTTGCATTTCTTCCTCTTCTTCATGAGTCATGCTAGAGTTTTCAGGTTTCTTACTAGGTGTTTCCATTTTATTTCTCTGGGGCATTAATTAATGCTAATAATTCTTCACTATTCCCTTTGAATTCCTTAAAACTAAGTTTTCAAACCAATCTTATGCAAAATTTAAAAAAAACTACACACCTTGTTTTCACTTTATAAGAGCTCGATATTGAATCTATTGTATCTCTGTAACTGCGAATCTAGAATATCTGAAATCTCATTTTGTTGTAGCCCTTTGATTCCTCTTTCTAACCCCACAAGTATGATCAATATTGGATTATCCAAGGAAGAGTTATGCCACATCTCCCATGGTGACCTAATTATAGACTAGTTTCATAGAGCGAACTTGTACGACGTGCCATGTGTCATTGTTTCTACCTTAGTACCTAAAAAGGATACACAAAAAAATACAAGTCGTTCGATTTCTGAAACTTCTTACGAAATTGCAATCTGATGTCCAAAACAAAGTTATGATGATTTTCCCCAAGTCACCTAGTTTGAATGTAATTCGGGAGTCTAAAAAAACCCTAACTTACTTAGATCATATCTCCACAAATATAGTGAGAAAAGCTCTAAAATTTGGACCCGAAGTTCAAAACGACTTTGGGTAAAATGGGTGTTGTTTGTAGATTCTGAAACATTGCATAAAACAAGTTATAGCGAAAATTCCATGATGACTTGTTTGGAGCAGCGAAACCCTAGAATCCAAAGCTCTGATACCAAATGTTAGGAAACCAACACACAAAAAGATAGAAAAGATAGATCAATGCCTTAGAATCCAGCCTCTTCGAGGGGGAAACCTCATTTACATTACACAAATGAACAATTATTGGATGATACAAATGACTAAACCTCCCTTTTATATATAGGAGTCTAAGGGGTCACAATATAATCAAGCCAATATAACAGTATTAACATAAGGGCACAAAAATAACAATAGTGAGTTTCTATGGGGCATACTAATAACCATATGGGGACAATAGGGAAAAAATAATAACAATAAGGGATATAATGACAATAGTAATGGGGGCATCACTAGTATTATAGGGCCTTAAAAATAGGTGCCATGTTTGAGTCGCATCCTTCATTTCCTTCACATAGGATCTGTGGAAGTCTGCTTTGAAGTCCTCAATGTGACAATACTACTTATATAAACTAGGCGACATCCTTGGTGTTGATTCACTGCCATGTGTAGATTCATTTACATCACCACAAAGAAAATACTATTCTTTGTTGCACGCGTCAGCTCCTTAGCAAACCAGAGGGAGGAATACCTCACTACCTCACAAACATCTAGCTCGACAGATGGAAACTGCGAGTCTTCTAGTTCTTTCCACTCAATTATCATGATGAGGATCATTAGCCAATCATAGTGGAACATCTTACCCTCTTCCTGTGCTTCCCTGCAGTCTATAAAAAAGTACTTGCACAAATAGGTGGCCCAGTTAAACTAGCCTCCTTCATTGGACTGCACAACCAAAGATACTATAGTTGCAGGCCCCTCATTTTCCCTACACTTCCTCATTATCTTACATGCCAAAATGTGTGTAGAGAAACACACTCCTTGGTCATCGATGGAATTGATATCATATCCCTGCAACTTCTTCACTAATACAAAATTTTCCTTCATCATTTGTACCATCTCTTTGTCCTTATTCTTTCCCACAAATTATTCTATGGGGTATTTTCCTTGATAAGACAATGTTGTGATTTTATGATTAACATCTCAATGATCAGGATCTTCTCCCCTAGCCAAATGCATCCATCATGTGTTGGAAATAATACTGAGAGGGGGGGTGAATCAGTATTATCTGGTCAATTATTTTCTTTTCAAACCCAGAATATATACGCTACTTCAGTTAGAGAAAACCGCTTATATACGCAACTACAGATAAGGAAACCCATGTATACCATGCAGACTTATAATTTAATAAATTCTACAGATGTTGAACATTAATCTGTACATCATAATCATATAAACAGTACCCAAGAACATTAAAATCTAACATAAGACAATCACACACAAGAACACAAGATATAAGGTGGAAACCCAATGCGGGTGAAAACCACCTGCTGCAATATGTCTCTATCTTTTCAATTAGAAACTTCTTTTTACAATGATTTTGTACTGGTGCAGTCCTTTACCAGTATGCAGGCTGCAACCTGCAGAGAGCTACAACCCTCTCTTTTCTTCCGGGGACCACGTTTCATAAATTTTTAGATTGGATCCAATCATCAAACAATCTCTTTTTCACCAATTAGTACTGAATCAAATAAACACTTCTCCGACTGCTGTACCCAGAACACAGTAATAGTAAACACACACCAATTATGAACCCAGAACACTATAGCTAAACAACAGAAGCAGCTAAAACAAAATTCAAGAGACGTACGCTACTTCACTATTCAGAAACCTATGTGCATACGCTTCTGCGTCGAGACCAACCTACGTATACGCTTATTTCACTTGCAGAAACTGCATGTATATGCTTCTTCGTTGAGACCAACCTGCGTATATGCTTCTTACACTTGCAGAAACTACGTGTCTACGCTTCTTCGTCTTTACCAACCTGCGTATGCACTTCTTCCACTTGCAAAAATTGTGTGTATACGCTTCTTAGCTTCACTAAACCTGCGTACAGATCTATAAAGGATAATTCACTCTTTCAATCATTCAGACATTAGTTAACCCAAATTATCAGATTTATAGATCAAGCGTGCGCCACATATCATAGATCAAAATCATAGAGAGATACCACTATTCAAGCTTTAAGATTTTGACCCATCAAAAGAACTTATCCTTCCTTTTTGCGCTCAGGTTCCTCCTTCATTCAGATCTAGATCTGCACCATAACCGAATCACTAGTATTCCAGATCTAGCATGTTATCAGATTTTAAATAAATCAGATAATCCTTTGCCTAATGTCTTCTTCCTCTTTTATAGCTTGCCTTTCACAATACCACAACCCAAAACCATAATAGATCAATACCAAGGACCCAATACTTGGGATCAACACATCAGACGAGATGCCAAGTTCCAAAACCATAGGTTCAAATACCAAGGACAAAATACAACATACCAAAAATGAGATCTCCCACATGTCTCCACATGTACGCACTTTTTCCCTGCATGAAACTGTGTGTATACGCATACGCGACTTTTGAATGACTAACCCGCATGTATACGTGCCTTCGTCACGGAGAACCTGCATATATATTTTTTTCTTTCATTTTGAGACCCTGAACTAAGATCTGTCACCAGAGTGAGTTGTCATCAAGGACAACACTTATGCCATAGCACCAAACCTGCCAAACCTTTGCCATAATGCCAACAATCTCCCCCTTTGGACTTGATGGCAACCCCAAGATCCTCAAGATCATTCTTCCCCTTTGTCATCAAGGGCAAAGGGTTGCGCTCCCCCTGAGTACATGCTGAAACCTCTGCTCTACTCTGCTAAACATGCCCCCCCTGACTGTAGGCAAGATCTGCAAAAAGATGTTCTTTAAGAAGAACCATGACTTATACATCATAAATGACTTTCCTATCACCAAAAGACTCTATACATCCATCTATCACCCAACCAAGTGGGGATCATCCACCCAACCAAGTGGGGATACATCAGAAGACAATCAAGTACATTACATTCTTTCATCCCAGGCATAGTGGGGAAACCAAAATAGGTCGTTACATGACCTTGATATATACATGACATAGAGAGGAAACATCTAGAGAAAGACTATGAAAGACATTCAAACACTATGCAGATCGGCAACCATGTTCTCCTTTTGTTCTCCTTCTGCAGGAGATCCTCCTGAAACCAAAAACAACTTGAGTACATGAACCAAGAGCTCCTAAGGGAATGCCAACAATGCATTGTTAGAAGATTATCTACTCCCCTTGAACCTGTGCCAGATGGTCTTTGTCAGACCCACATCAGACTCTCTTCAACCAGAGTCTGTCCCCACCGATTTCCTTCAACCAACATATACGCGACTGTACTTGCATAAACCTATGTATGTACGCAGATCCTCCTCATGCAACTCATGTACAACCTCTTTTCTTAGAAACTGACAGGTTTCAACAGCAAGATGATGCATCAACTACTCCTAGCTTCTGTCTGAGGTATTCAAATGTCTCCCTGGGCAGTGGTTTGGTGAGTATATTAGCAACTTGTTCCTTAGAGGGAACATATTCCAAATTGAACTTTTGATCAAGAACTTGTTCCCTGAGAAAATGATATTTGATAGGTATGTGCTTGGTCTTTGAATGCATGACTAGGTTCTTTGAAATGTTGATTGCACTTGTATTATCACATAAGATGGAGATAGGTGGTGTACAAGTGATTTGAAAATCCTACAAGGTTTGCATCATCGAAAGGAGTTGAGTGCAACAGGATGCAACAGCTACATATTCTACTTCAGCTGTAGATAAAGCAATACAGCTCTGTTTCTTGCTGAACCAAGATACTAATCTGGAACCCGTAAAGAATGCACCACCACTAGTGCTTTTTCTGTCATCCACGCTTCCAGCCTAATTTGCATCTGTATAAGCATGAAGAGTGAGATCTGCATCTCTAGGATACCATAGGCCATAATTTTGAGTCCTTGAAGATACTTGAAAATTCTCTTTATTGCCTGAAGATGAGTTTCCTTAGGATTTTCCTGAAATCTTCCAACCATTCCCACTGCATGCATGATGTTCGGTCGGGTACTTGTTAAATAGAGAAAACTTCCAATCATGGATCTATAGGTTAGTTGATGCATTGCTGCTAATTCATCATTTGCACTGAGGCTGCATCCTGTAACCATAGGGGTACATATAGGTTTCGAATATTCCATGCCATACTTCTTCAAAATCTGCTTGAGGTACTTGGTTTGAGATAAAAAGATACCACCTTCATTTTGTTGGATCTTTAATCCAAGAAAATATGTCCGTTCTCCAAGCAAGGACATTTCGAATTCTTTCTGCATTACCAAGGCAAAGTTCTGAATCATGGCTTCTTCATTGCTGCCAAAGATGATATCATCAACATACACAACAAGTATTAGCAATTTGTTATTTTCAATTTTTATATAAAGATTGCTATCTGCTGATCCTTTTGAGAAACCTTGTTG
>APFE030991184.1:19640-42417 GCA_000404065.3 Pinus taeda
TTGATCAGACCTGAGGCATTTGATTCTATGATCTGATTCGTTCTCAACCAAAGCTTTGAAGGATTTGAATTTTTCGAAAGCTTCATCTTTGTGCTTCATGAGTCCTATCCAAACCATCCTTGAATAGTTGTCAATGAATAATATAAATTATTCTTCTCCCTAAGGTGACCTTTTCCTAGACGGACCACATACATCAGTATGGACAAGCTCAAGTGGCTTGCTAGCTGATCCTTCCTTCTCAGAGAAGTTAGTTCTGGTTTTCTTACCAAACTGACATGACTTGCATATTGTATTGTCTGGAATTCTGATGTCTGGAAGACCATGAACTGCCTGGTATTTGCATGCTTTCCTTATTTTTGAGAAGCTTAAGTGCCCCAATCTCTGGTGCCATAGCCAGTGTTCATCATTCTTCCTTAGATAGCATTCATGTTGTTCTTTGAATATGTATAAATTATTTTGAGTTCTTATGCCTTTGATCACTGTTTTTCCTGTATCAAGATCATGGACACTACATCCATTTGATCAAAATATTACCTCAGTTCCTTGATCGCACATCTGACTAACACTCAATAGATTATGTTTTAAGCCATCAACATACATCACATTTCCAGCTTTGACCTTTTCTTTCAACTGAATAGAACCTTTACCTTTTATGAGCGTAGGGTGTCATTTCCAAATGAGACCTTCTTCTCTTTCTCTAAGGCACTATATCACTGAAGTTTTTCCTTATCACCCATCATATGTTTCGAACATCCGTTGTCGATGTACCATTGATTTTCTTGCCCTTCCACATATAAGGCTATACCACATCTTTCTAGTTGTCGCTCTTTCATTCTCCATGTTTTGGTACTTGAGGTTTGTTCCTTTTGAGTTGTCTGTCGGAACTTGATCCTGCATTGAGAATCTTCATGACCGAAGTTGTTACAAATAGAACACTCTATTTCATTTTCAGGAGCAAAAAAGTTATTGTAGGTTCTTTTCATGATCCCAGTCATACTTCTTTGTTTTTGAGCTTCTGTAGTCATGACTGTCTTATAGGAAACACATTGAGATGCTTTGTGACCAAAGTTATGACATGAGAAGCATTGGCCATTGAAGAAACTCCTGCGATTATCAAATCTACCAACCAAACGATTGTAGTTTCTATTGTCATCCATTCTTGAGGCAAATTGAGAAGGTTTTACCTATGGCTGGTTGCAGCTTTTGTTCATCCTTAAGGTGGATTGCCCCCAATTTACCGAGTAGTCTTTGTTCATTCTTGAGGTAAATTGTCCCTGATTTACCTGGTGATCTCCATTGGGCCTTTGCTCACTGCTCCTTGCTACATCAATATAACTTTTGGAGGTGGATGCTTTCTGCGCTTGAGATGTTTCTTCATTATATCCCAGACCTGTCTTGATTAGAGGAGAACGTTGCACATTGATAATCTCATCTAGAGTTTCAGATCCTTTAACAAATCTAAGATTAAGAGCTTTTGTTTTCTCAATCTCTTTTCTAAGTCCCACAATTTCACATTCTAACTTTTCATGATGTTTTTCCCTTTTAGCCAGTTGAAATTGCAAAGTATCAATACTCATATTTTTCTCTTCTAAACAAATTTTGAGTTTAGAAATCTCTTCATAAAGACCTTCTTCATCTATAGCATCCTTCAAATCATCATCTTCAAAAGCCATTAAAAGTCTATAATTACCTCGTTCATCTTCATCACTATTTGAGAGTCCATCACTGTCTTCATGAGTGTAGTAGATTTCTTACTTACATTCTGTTTCTTGTTCCATCTAACAGGTTCCTTACCTTTGTCAAGCTTATCTTAGCCCAGCAAGAGATTGACCAATCTTATTCCACAAAATTGTTTTTATCTCAGTCAAGGTCCTATGGAGAGTGAGGTCTTTCTCCAAGGCCTTTATCTTATTTTCTAGGGCCTTTACTTCCCTGGTTTTCTCTGCAACTGTCATTTTTGACTTATCATAACTAGCCTCAATCTTGGCTAGCTTTTCTTGTGTTTCCTTCATCTCTGCCATTTGCAATTCAAGAGCCTTAATCTCTTTCATCATGGCCTCCATGCTCAAGCTGGCCTCTTGCACTGTTGCTGCTGTTGGATCTGTTGAAGTTGATGCACCTGCTGCTGAAGTTGAACCTAGGGGAGGTGTTGCTGAAGTAACTGTTGTTGAAGGAGTTGTAATTGTTGGAGCTGGTACTATTGGAGCAGTTCGGGATGGTTGAGGGGCTAACTCTGGTTGTCTCCTTCGTTGCGCTTCCTCCAATGCTTTCTCTGTTTCCATTATCCTTTCATTCATCCTCATAAGTAGACTTACCACATCTTCTATTTCTTGTTGTTGTGCTACTTCTGCAGTTTGAGGATGTATGGTGACTGGCAGCTTCATTTGTTTTCTTAATGCTGCTATATCTTCCTCCTTTTTTCTAATCAAGGCCTGTGTGCCTTTGGGATCTTCAGGATCATGTCCCAACTCTATGATGATCTCCTCCAAGGATTTTATCCTATTATCCTTGGCCAACGATGATGCCTTTTCCCGCTCTAACTGGGCAAAAGTATTGTATAGAGAGTTCTGCAATCTATGGGCTAATAGAGCCTTGTCTGCCAGTGTAGAATAAACCATTTCTCCTATCTGCTTATGTAATTCAATCTGGTCTAAAGGATGAATATCTTTTGCTAATACCTCCAGATTGGTTCTAATGTAATCTGCAGCTGACTGTGGCTGCTCTCTAGTAGGCCTGAAGTGAATGAGTGTCATCTTCCCTACTTCTATATTATAGGCTGCCATTAGCCTCTGCTGATTTGTCGGAGCTATTATCATTAACTGGTTGTAAAGTTGAAACCTTATAGGCTTGTTTCTAGCTTTAATCTCTATGAATGCCTTCTTTATATCCAAGCCCCTTTGGGCTTGTTGTTGGGAGGATGAAACCTCCCCACCTGGTTGTTTCTATTGCTCCTGCTAAAAGGAGCTGGCCGATGTTTCCAAGATAGGAGGAATCTGCTGCTCAAAATTCCCCTCACCCCTGATGTTTCCTATGGTCTCTTCAGTTATTTCCTCCTTGGCATAGGGGTTTAGCATCTGCCTTTTTTGTCCTTGCTGGTCCATGGATGTCCAATCTGTGTTATCCCTCTTTTTACCTCTTTCCTCATTGTGAGGAGTTTGTAGCACAGGGATTTTAGGTGCTTTTGTTTGTGTTAAAGGGCTCTTCTCTTGTCCCATTTCTGGATTTGAGGATGGCTGCTCCTCCATTGTGCTTTGTTGTTCAAAATGTTCAATTTCTTTGCCCTTTTCTGCTGATGATATGGCCTCCTTAGTAGGCTGCCTTGAAGTAGCATTTGATGTGCTTTCTCCCACTAGTTGAGGTCGTGTGAAGGTGACATGTGCAACATAATCCAGGTCAATTCTTTTCTCAATTTCTTTCATGTCTCTCTCTAATTTTTCTTCTTCAGTGAGCTCTTCATCATCCAAGGTTCCCTCTACCCATTCTGGTTGATTGGCATATTGTTCAATGTGGGGGAGTAGCTGGTGTACGTATCCTGAAATCCTATGTTTGATTCTTCTAAGGCTTATGAAGTGTTCAGGGTCATATGGTGCCTAGTAGAAGCTCTGTTTCAGCATGAGTTCTTGTCCTAGCATGTTGTCTGCATCTTTCCATGCTTCTTCCCTTTTGTTGAAAACAAAGGGACCCAACTGGTTTCTGATTTTAAGTTGTGCCTTCTTGTTTTTCCCATGGAAATGGGTCAAGTCTGCATTACTGAATTGCCTGAAATATTCCAAGGAAAAAAGTCTCATCGGGACATATCTTGGTAGCTTATAGGGAGACAACTCACACCCATAAATTCTGATTACTGTGTGGTTTTGTTAAAAGTACCAATCACCAATGTTGTAGCCCTTAGAAAGATGCAAGATCCTTTGCATTTCAACAGTAAGCCTGGTAGGAGGAGTCACCATCAATAGGAAAGTAGCACGGTAAATGAATAGGTCAATAAACTCACAATATGTGTATGGAGAATGGTGGACTTCATGGAAAACTGAGGTCCAATAAACAACAGATCTCCTCTCTCCCTTTGGGTCTAATCTCCTGAAAGGAACCTTGAAACTATATGGGTGATAGTAGAGACGCAAGTGGTATATATAAGAAGTGTATTTAAACAATCTTTCTCTCTCCATCATCATGAATTGATCATGTATTTTGTTTGCTATGAATGTGGCATAGTCATACATGACATCAGGGGGCTTCCTTGGGGTGAATATGGTTAGGAGAAAGAATACAGTCTCATCCGCAAATTCTCCTGTTTTGCATCCTAAGATGTATGAAATCATGTCCACCATGAGCTTGCCTGTTTCATTAAATGAAACCTGATGATAGGGAGGAGGATGATCATATTGGCACTCTGGCTTCATAAACAGTTGACTAACTCTTGATATTTCTGCTTTGGAGAGCCTTGCACCCTGATCAAGCAAGAGTTTCATTGTGAGGGGAACCAGATTCTGAGGAGGCTCAAATTTCAGCGTTTCATTTATAGCTTGAGGAGTGATATAGAAGAGCACAGACCCATCTGGACTGAGAATTGCCCTTAGAGTGGGTTCATAGTGTGCATGGCATAGGTGGATGAAATTAGGTAGCACATTGACTTCTGGAAGGTAATAGATGGGCATGCTGGATTGCCAAATCCCTAAAATATCAGTGTTATTCCTGTGACTGTATTTGAATTGGCCCACAACTTTGAGGTGAGAAGTAAGGCCCATCATATCTCTCATTTGAAAGTCTCTGTCTGCTAATGGTAGCCACTGTAAGTCCATGTGTGGAGCATTTAAAGGAGCAATGTTCAAGGCTACTAGAGTCTCCATATCTGATAGTGCTGGTATGGATTGCAATGCAGATGTCAAACAGCAATAGGAAGTGGAACTTAAGCTCAGAGGATATTGACAGCAGTATGAAAAATGACTTTCTTTCCCAAACCAATTTCTATGTATTTAATTTATGATGAATATCAAATTTACAACACTTTGACTGGGTTCTTCACATAAAATTGTTGAATTCCAGGTTCTGTAGGAAGAACGCCGAGAGAAGTGGAGATGAATGTCGCCCAAAGGGACACAAGTCTGCAAAGGGAAAGGGAAAATGAGGGTTCCCCTTTAAGAAAATAGGTAGCAATTAATCGAAATAGGGTGCTCGGCTAATTTAACTCAATGTTTGAGCGGTTTGTGGAGTTTGTGAGCGAATATGGACGAACAGAGTGTAAGGATAGCTTGTTTGTAGAGGAGATTTAGTTGAAACTTGTAGGTTTGTTGTGAATTACTAGCTCAATAAGAAATTCTAAATAGGGAAGGATTGGTAGGAGTGCTAATGGAGATAAAATGTAGACACCTTTGGAAATTTTGAACAGAGAAGAGAAAAACAGGGCATTCGAGTGAAATGCGGATAAATACCTCTTTACAGGGCGCTGAGGGCACTTGACCGGTACAGGTTGAGCTGCGGAGATGAACTATGGTGTCGAATTTACAGGTTGATAGGTTGTAGAAGCTTCGGGGGTGCAAATAGCGGAAAAATGCATGCACGTCATTTACACAGCAAAAACAGAAATAAACCAAAAATAGTCGTTTTCACGACTTTTATCCAAATTTTGGAAATTTGGCGCGTTCCTCGGATGATGTCATCACGAAGTATTTTTTGTCAGGTAGCGGGTACGAAAGATGACGTGGCGGGTGATGTAGATGATGATGTCATCATGACACGGTGGCAAGGTGATGATGTCAGCGGGTGACATGGCGCAGGTACAGCACAGTGGCAGGCGATGTGGCGACAACTTCATGTGGTGACGTAGGCAAGCGGGGAGGGCGGTAAGCGGTTTGCGTCAGACTATTTTTGGTACAGGAGTGGTATGTGTCAGGGGCGGCCCGATGCAATAGGCGGCCGACAGCTGTCCCGGTGTACAACGGTGAAACCGTCGACCATCGGGTACTATTGTACCACTACGAAGGGGTGCCCGATATTCATTAGGGTCATCGAATCTGGGAGGGCGGATCCTACGGTGGACGGGAGGGAAAAGTGATCACGATTTAATAGAAATGCGCCCCCAGTAAATGTTAATTATTCACGGCCTCAGGTGGGTTTTGGACTTTAGGTTAAAGATTAATGTGTTTTGGCACGGGAGTATAGTTATTCGTTCAACCAAGTGTTTAAACGAAATCCATAGTAATATGTATGAGCGGAGGGTAATGGTATGGTTTTATGTGTGGGGGGTTTAATATGGTTATTTATTTAACCAGAAGTTAAATAAATCCCAAGGGTAGCAAACGCGGAGGGGCTAACAATGGGTCCCAAATGGACCTAAGGTTTCCCGACTTTAGTACTTGGATATAGTTGCCATGGGGAGGAATATTTAATGTTTTTTGGGGTTTTTATATAGTTTCTTGTAGAATAGGGGTAGGGGAAATGATTTAGGGAGCTAGATAATAGGGTTAGATGTTAATATGAGGTCTTTGGAATGCAATGGAGGGGATGCATGTTAAGTTTATAGAATAGAAACTTAAGCATAGGGAAATGAATGGATTGTGTAAAGATTAATTTTACACAAGAAATGTGGCTTCTTTTCACTAATTCAACTCAGATGTCAACTTGGTTTTTAACAAGGATGGAGTGAAAATGGGCTTTTTGGGGCAGATCCCAAGGTCCTTAAGGGGATGTTAGTGAATGATTTCTGAGGAAATGAAGGGGGAGTTAGAGATGCCTTGCTTGATTTGATCAAAATGAAAAAGTGCCTCAAAAACTATGATCTGGATAAATATAACACTTGAAAACATGAAATGGATCACATAGCTTGATTTCTACAACCACAAAGCTACTTACCCAGCCTACTTCACCTAGCATTTTTTCTTCTTTTGGTTTGGGTGCACTTGAACTAGCAAACCTAGCTTTTCAACTTTTTTCTTTTTTACTGGCCTCGTATCTACATCTATACTTATTTCATCCAGGGGCTCAGATTAGGCCATTGAGCACCCTTGCTTCTCTACCTATCTAAGAATCTGCCAATATTAAGCTGTTTGGACAGATACTGATTCTCTATATTCTACAACAGGAAATTGAAACCTAGGGAGACCAAGATTAAGTTGTTTGGACCTCCCTTTAACTGAAAATTCTTCAAAAATGGAATAACTCATCAAAATTGGAATACAACAGAGGCACTTAGACTAGCACACTCTCATGGACACTTCTTTAGCCTCATTAGCAAATATGGAACATTGCAACATGCAAAGTATGACATATTTGGTATGTAGAAATGTCCATCATGAAAGATGAATATCTGCTATGAGCAGGAGGCTAACAGTGGCTCCACTTGGGGATGGCTTTTCCTTGCGAAAAGTCAAGAACAGCAGGTCAGAATGCCTTAATATTTAGTTGTTGCTGTACTCTGAAAAGTTCCCTTTGTTGGCTACTTTATTTATGAACATGACAGCAGACTTGAAGAGCTTAGGGCCTTCACTTTGGGCTTTAACTGTAGCAAGCTTGCTATCCAAACGGAAAACTGAAATCATACCTACCTACTCTAATCAGCACTTACTTTACTGTTAGGTGAAATCAAATAGCCAGTGCAGCCATTTAAGCATTATAAACATCGGTGAGCTTTGCTGTTTGTGCTTGCTGGTGGTAAAAATGGAGATCTTGCCATCAGATGTAACTTTGTTAACTTTTGAAGCTGACCTTCTTTGCTAAAACAAGAAACTGTACAAAAGGGTCCCACAACATATATATACAATTGCTGGGTTGAATTGAAGAACTGTACAAAAGTTTGGGATCACTATCATGCCTTAGGAACTGGATATCATCAACATTTTGATATTGAGGCACACAACCTACTAATGGAGAAGAGCACTTCTTTACTTCATCATACACCTTGTCAGCACATGAATCATATAAAACATGAACTGATATTTGCAATTTATTACAAACAGGCTCATATGGCCCTTGACTGATCTGCGTAGGCTGCTCCTCTTCTTCTTCGAAAAACTCAGATGGCTGAAAACAAAGAGGCAAGGGATCCACTTGGATTACTTGGTCACGAAGAGCCGCTTTCAAATCTTCCTCAATCTGATATTTGATGGCTCTTTGGGGTTGCAAAACTAGAGGCAATATATTTTGAACAATGATTTGGGCTTCCTCCAGATGATTAATATCAACACTTGCTGATACTTGCTTATTAACTGCATGATAGTTCTCCTTAATAAATTGAAAAGAATCAACACAAAAAGGTAAAGTTCCTTCGCTGAAATCAAAATTTTCTGTGCTTTCCTCCTTTACTTCATAGCTAAGATAGGCACGTTGATCATTGCTTTTAGGCTGCTGATCTTGAACTGTGCTTTCTGCCAAAATAGGCTCTGACTCCTCTGCAAGGCTGATTTGGTCATTAGGCTCATAATCATCATCATACTCATCATATTTTGGCAAATAGTTGAAAGAAGAGAAGCTATTGTATTCATATAGTATATCAGGAGACTGCTCCTTCACATCTGGGTGTATGAATATGCCATCTGTTTTATGGTAGGTTTGTTCATGAATAACATTACTTTCCTCTTGCACAACAGATGTTTTCTTGCGCTCTAAGCATTCAACTTTAATTGTGATCATTTCCTCTGACTTCTGTAACAAACCATGAAGTTTTTCTTCTTGCTCTACTTTGCACCGTTCCTGTCTCATCTTCAGATTTGCCTCCACGTCCACAGCTATGTCCTGCATCTGTTTCAAAGTGGATGGGCATCTTTCTCTCAAACGGAACTCGATTTCCGCATCAAAAGCTCTTAGATAATGCAATAGAGCTAAATCAGGGGGAGGTCTAATATTCAAAGGTATAGAATGATAAACTTGATTGAATCGATCAAAAAATTGTTGAACAGATTCATTTGTACATCTTTCTAATTGATTATATTCTTCAATGAGCAAGAGGAAATTAAGTTTGATCATCCATCTATCAAGGAAGAGCTTGGAAAAATGTTGAATATTAGAGATGCTAGCCTCAAGGAATGCTTTAAACCAAGTCCTAACTTCGCTTTGCAAAGAAAGGGCAAACAACCTGATACTAACATCCTTGTCCTCCACTTCAAATATATTAAGATAGTCTTCAAAGGCTTGGATATGCTTTTGCGCAATAATACCATTCTCTCCATCAAATCAAGGGAGATACTCAGGATGATTTTCAGGCAGAGGATTAAGCACGGGAGGCAAAAAAAGAGGCTTATATCTGTCAGGAACCTTACGAGGCATGAGATTATGTACAGGGATTGGCTAAATGGGCTCGATATGAACAAGGATATAATGATTGGCTTTGAAATTTGTTTCCTCCTTGGCTGTATGATGATTTTCAACAACATTTAAAGGCTACTGTTCTAATGTGCAAGGAGGCTTTTCAACAACATTTTCAAAAGGCAAATCATGAAAATCTAATTTAAAATCGTTTTTAAAATACAATATACACAACAAAATTTTATGGAAGAGAAAGAACATGAACCTCTTGGATAGTAATCCAGGTCAAAAGCCTGATCTGCTCGTATATTTCTCTTGGGTTCATTTCTCCAGCGGAGTCTTTATTATGAGGATTATGTGGAGTCGCCAGATGGATAAATAAATTAACTTTGAAGGGCCTGATCTCTGTCCACCACACAGATCAGAACTAAATATGCAATAAGAAACAAAATATTTTGAGATTTTCTGAGATTTTTGATTTTTTGGGATTTTTCAAAACAACTTAAAGATTTATTTGAGAGGCAAACTGGTCAAATATGGATCCACAGAAATAAACAGATGATTCAGGTCCCCAGTGGAGTCGCCATTTATGTTATCACTTAGGTTGTTCCCTTTGACTCCTAAGGGAATACGACTGAGGTAACCACAAACCAAGCTTTGGACTACAGGTCCTAGCCTATGAGCAGTCAGAGAGGGCTCTCTCTTCGGGATTTAGCTTTGTTTAAGGGATGCTTTTAGGCTAGATATGATGCACATGGGTTTTTCTTGAGTTTGGTGGGATGGTTGATCTCAAACAGAACTAGGATGCAAGTATATAACTGTTTTTTCCATTGGGCAATGGAGTCATTGAGAGTGTATTTATTGAAAGAGGTTCTTGTTGAAAAGGTAGTGCTACAGAGCAGGATAGGCAGGCTAGAAACAATTTTCAAATCTGGAAATGATGGAATGAAGTCAGGGAATGAAAGGCAATCAAGAATCATTCATTATACTGGCAGAGGGAAAATGTATGAAAATTGTGTAGGAGAAATTAAGGATTCCTAAACAGTATTCAAAATGAGAGAACCAGTGCGAACATGAGCAGTTAAGAATTCAGATTCATGACTAGTCCTGAAGAAAACATAATTAATAATAGAGATTGAACATAAGGTGCATTCAAAAAAATCCTATGCTATCCCTCTTCTCTGTTACCAAGATCATGAAACATAAGTGAGATTTACAAAATAGAAAACATAAAACACAATTTAGTATAACTTATTTTTCCATAGCATGACACAAGAATTCTGTAGCAAGTCCCATAACATCCAATCCACCTTCAGATCATTCAAACACAGTGAACTTCAACCGCCATTTGTATTAGCACAGTATGATATGTTACAGCGCAGTTCAGAAAGAAGAAATCATCAACCAACCCACCAACCAACCAACCCTTATTACATTGTCCAAGGCTGTATTTATAGGCAAAATATCTACAAAAATAGATCTGATAGAATATATGAGGAAATAACTACAATTAACTTAACTTCTCTTGCAAGTAATGTAAAAAATATCTATCTAATGCCGCGCTGGGGGCAGCTGCTTCAAAAAATGAGGCTATGTGGTGTCCTTCGGTAGCTCTGCTGTCCAATCTGCAATCGCTGTGCCTTCAATCTCTTATCTGCACCTCTTAGTCGATTCTAATACTCTTAGGTGGCTCTAATCTTTGTTAAATCTGATATGACTCGACTTTAATGGCCTTTAACTCTGTTCTGTATTCATTGACTTTGTTTGGATGGTCTTTAATGCTCCTCTGCTTTGATATTAAGTTCTCCATTGATATTCTATTAATTCCTTCACTGATACACTTTAACGCATCGTTGATACTCTTTTTTATTGAATCGGGACTCTCTTTCTCTGTTGATCCCCTTTAAATTGCTAAATAACCCTTTTTATCTCTTTACGGCAAAAATAACTGCTGCAAACCATGCGCTGGACTGAGGCTTTCCATTTTGGCCATTTTTTCGTAGTGATGCGCGATTAGCGCTAAGCGCTAATTGCGCATCAAAAACTGCCCCTGATTTTCATTTCGGGCTTCCTAAGTAGCGATTTCACCTTTTGCACTTTTTTTTCGGTGGTGATGTCAGTGGTGGGACCCAGTATGGAAGATGACGTCAGCGGGGTGATGTGGATGATGACGTCATCATGACATGGTGGCAAGGTGATGACATCAACGGGTGACATGGCACAGGTACAACACAGTGGCAAGCAATGTGGCGGCATCGTCATGCGGTGATGTAGGCAAGCGGGGAGGGCGGTAAGAGGTTTGCGTCGGACCGCTTTTGGTACAGGAGTGGTATGTGTCAGGGGCGGTCTGATGCAATAAGTAGCCGACAGCTATATCGGTGTACAACGGTGAAACCGTCGACCATCGGCTACTATCGTACCTCTACGAAGGGGCGCCCAATATTCATTAGGGTCGTCGGATCTAGGAGGCCTGATCCTATGGTGTACGAGAGGGCAAAGTGATCGGGGTTTAATAGAAATGCACGCCCGATAAATGTTAATTATTCGCGGCCTCAGGTGGGTTTTGGACTTTAGGTTAAAGATTAATGTGTTTTGGTGCGGGAGTATAGTTATTCGTTCAACCAAGTGTTTAAACAAAATCCATAGTAATATGTATGAGCGGAGGGTAATGTTATGGTTTTATGTGTGGGGGTGGGGGGGGTTTAATATGGTTATTTATTTAACCAGAAGTTTAATAAATCCCAAGGGTAGCGAATGCGAAGGGGCTAACAATGGGTCCCAAATGGACCTAAGGTTTCTCGACTTTAGTACTTGGATATAGTTTCCATGGGGAGGAATATTTAATGTTTTTTGGGGTTTTTATATAGTTTCTTGTAGAATAGGGGTAGGGGAAATGATTTAGGGAGCTAGCTAATAGGGTTAGATGTTAATATGAGGTCTTTGGAATGCAATGGAGGGGATGCATGCTAAGTTTATAGAATAGAAACTTAAGCATAGGGAAATGAATGGATTGTGTAAAGATTAATTTTACTCAAGAAATGTGGCTTCTTTTCACTAAGTCAACTCAGATGTCAACTTGGTTTTTAACAAGGATGGAGTGAAAATGGGCTTTTTGGGTGGATCCCAAGGTCCTTGAGGGGATGTTAGTGAATGATTTCTGAGGAAATGAAGGGGGAGTTAGAGATGCCTTGCTTGATCTGATCAAAATGAAAAAGTGCCTCAAAAACCGTGATTTGGATAAATATAGCACTTGAAAACATGAAATGGATCACATAGCTTGATTTCTGCAACCACAAAACTACTTACACAGCCTACTTTACCTAGCATTTTTTCTTCTTTTGGTTTGGGTGCACTTGAACTAGCAAACCCAGCTTTTCAACTTTTTTCTTTTTTACTGGCCTCCTATCTTCATCTATACTTATTTCATCCAGGGGCTCAGATTAGGCCGTTGAGCACCCTTGCTTCTCTACCTATCTAAGAATCTGCCAAGATTAAGCTGTTTGGACAAATAATGATTCTCTATATTCTACAACAGGAAATTGAAACCTAGGGAGACCAAGATTAAGCTGTTTGGACCTCCCTTTAACTGAAAATTCTTCAAGAATGGAATAACTCATCAAAATTGGAATACAACAGAGGCACTTAGAATAGCACACTCTCATGGACACTTCTTTGCCCTCAGTAGAAAATATGGAACAATGCAGCATGCAAAGTATGACATATTTGGTATGTAGAAATGTCGATCATGAAAGATGAATACCTGCTATGAGCAGGAGGCTAACACTTTATTTCTTTTCCTTTGCCTTATTACTCCAAAAATACAAGTATGCCACATCCTCCAAGAGTGCTTCGAGAAAACTCTAAGTATTAAAGAGTATAAGAGAGAGAGAATAATGAGAGAGCTCTAAAAATGATCTAACAAAAGGTTACCAATTGATCCTCATAAACCTTTTTATGAATGAGGCCTCTATTTTCTTCAATTTCCATTATTTTCCTTCAGTTTCCTCCTCACATGCAACCTATGACCATTTACCTCCCTTTTCTCCTAATTTCCATTATTTTTGTAAATAAATGTGCCAAAAATGCCATTTTTCCTTTCCAAATCCTTATCAATTTCCTTTTCCAATTTCCTTAGCCATTAATCAATCACAGGTGATCCCCATCGCTAGGATTTTTCCCAACATTTATCTTGGAATAAGTTTCCCATCAACCATGGTTATTATTTTCCCTTTATTAACTTTTATTACATGGAATTTTCACCAGTGCTGTTATGAAACCTTTCCCCTTGGGGTAATACCATCCTCGATGTTCAAAAACACCTATAACCAAAAAATTGCTATAAGAAAAATATAATGTTGATGGAACTTTATAACTTAGCTCGATGCATTATTTAAAATGATCAACCTGCTGAGAAGCAAACCAACATGACAACATAAAAACATAACATCATAATGACATGACACCCATACTGCTTATTGGAGATTTATAACATAGCTCATGGTGTGTTGGCTTATTGGGGCTTGACCCAGGTTCATAAGTGTTTTAGCCAAAAAAATCCTGCACTACCGACCCTTTTGGCAACAGTCTGTGGAGCGTGGACTGAGGTCTCACCCGAGGTAGTATGTGAGGGTGCTAGAACCAGGTTTCTGCACCTTAGGGATGTCTTAATGAGGTCTGGGAAGTTTGCAAACAGATCTTGCACACTTGTACTGTTTTGCGTAGTTGTCCGACCTTCGCGTAGCTCTTATATCGAGCCTGAAGAATTGAGGTCTAGATCCCCTACCCTTACTATGTTATTATTATATATCTAACTTAACTTTGTGGGCTCAATAATCTTATCAATCAGTCAACATTTATTACAAGTGCGTGCAACCATAAACTGTAAAGAGATGCATAATAATATAATAGAAGTGTAAACACAGAGATCTATAAGTAGATGCACAATAATTCAGAATTAACTTATCTTTTATTAAACTTCTATTCTATTACAACCTCAACTCCACCCTGCACACTCAGCTGCAGGGTTCCACACACACAGCTGCGGACTCTACTAGGCCTCTATGCACACAGCTGCAGAGCCTATTCTTACTACTACCAACCCCAACTTGGACTTACAGACTCAGAGCGAACATCGCATTCAAAAACCTATATCACTTTAGATCAAGACTTAACCAAAAACTGCCTTCTACCCTTAGAGCCTCACTCTATTTATACATTCCCATGGTCCACGAACCATGGGTAGGATGACACATTCTAAATTACATTACAATACTTAAGGGCGGACTACACTAGACTCTTGTGCTTCGTGCCTGCATTTTGCGGGGTCTTTACATTAAATTGTCCTAAAACTTGGGCTTCAAGCCCTCAAAAATCGCTATTGGGGGATCCGCTGCCCAACATGCTCCCAACACAAACATCGTGACTTGCCCTTGAGTCACCCCGTCAGTGTGGTGAGTCGCACTGCTAAGGCTTCATGGTTCTTCATCCCTGTGAGTGACGTACTACAATCTGTTTCCCCGTCATTGCCTCCTGCAATGCTTCTTGAAACTCCTTCTCCATTGCCCCTACTAATTTTCTTAATTGATGATGCTCATTCTACTTTATTAGGTTAAAAAAAAATGACCACTCAAAGGATTTTAGCTCTAGTTGAGATGTCAAATGCATGAACTTTTTGTGCAAGAGCAACAAGCTTGCGATCCCTGGTTTAGTATACTCAATGTCTGCTGAAGCTTGTGTTGCATTTTTTCAAGAGAGTTGTTGCTTCCACAAGGTCCCAATCTTCAAGTTTCGTCATGGGCATGTGGCCCAAAGATGAAATTTTAAACAAATTTCCCTCTTTTGTCTCAAGATTCACCGTCTTTCCCTTATCTTTCATAAATCGCTTACCAGACTGTGGGTTTTGTGGCGACATCTGGACTGGTCTTGCTACCTTTCTGGGAATTTCTGGTACATCGCCCATCGTTTGCATTGGGCTCTGCATGATGTCCTTAGCTGTCGACATTACGCTGTCCAGAAGGTCCTGTGTCTCTTTTGGCAATGTTGCAAACACTGGGTTTAATCTCAAAGCGTCGAAGTTCGACAGGTCCATACCTATTGGATAGGACAATAACTTAATCCTTAAGATGCCATAGTCTGTTCCGTGGATGACCAATTGTGATTTATAGGCTTGCTAAAATTCAAATTCGACTGTTCCCCCCTTATCGGGTCATTAATGCAAGATTTACGGTAGATCGTTTCGAATCTTGCTCTTAATTCGTATCTTAATTGTCTGCCACCTGCTCCTTTTTACCTTAACTTAGACATCTTGTCATGAACAGTGATACCAATAGTCACTTCCTTATCTATCCATGCAGCAACATAGCCTCGTCTACACGACTGTGACCCTTGTGACATACCGACCATATGTACACCCCTATTGTCGTGCAACTCCCTAACAGATTGTTTTATAGCCCCACACTCTCTTTCAACTATCTGAAGCGGTGAGATTGTGCTTCAGTTGGTTAGTCAAACAGTCGGCCCACCCATGTAGGGCTTCAGGTGACTTCCATTTACTCTTCTTAGGAAGGGCTCTCCATTAAGTTTGACTAGCTGGACCGTGCCTTCGTTTGTGACCTCTTTTACCACATATGGTCCCAGCCAATGCATTTTGAATTTTCCAGGAAATTGCTCAAACTTGCTATCATATAGCAACACTAAATCATTTATCTTGAACGTGCACAACTTGATATGGTGATCGTGCCAAGCTTTCTTGCACTATTTCTCTACTTGCTGATGGAATCCTGCCATAAACCATTCTTCCTCAAGTTCTTCCAATTGCGCGAGCCTCTCTTCCAAGGCTTCATGGTCTGACATGTATATCATCGCTGCTACCTGCAAACTGCGTATGATGTACTCCATTGGCATGATTGCTTCTGTGTCGTAGCCTAATCTGAAAGGTGTCTGACTCGTTAATTTCTTGCATGTGGTTCTGTATGCCCATAATATGACAGGTATGCACAAGTCCTAGTCATTTCGCTACGTGTTATAGACTTTGGTTAGCGCAGTCTCTAGAATCTTGTTGAATGTTTCCACTGTCCCATTAGTGTTGGAGTCACAATTGCTATTACACCAAAACCCACATGAGTTAGTAAACAGACACATTGCTAGATTTAAGCACATGTCACGAAACACACGGGGAGCATTGACCTTCTACACTTCCATTAACGAGGAGCTAACAATCTCCCCCCCAAAGCAAGCCTAGTGTGTTTGGAACTTGAGACTTCTGGCTCTGATACCACTTGTTAGGGCTCAACAGAAATAAATTTAACAATCAAGAAATACACATTCAAACTATGTACACCATGATTATCTGGAAAACCCCAATTGGGGGAAAAACCAACCAACAATAGATCTATTATTGTCCATGGATAAAACATAGCCAAGCCAGCCAACAACCTGAGCTTTCACTGCTCAACCATGGCTACCTACAATGGAGAATACACAAGATTTTTAAGGGCTTCAACTACATGTAATACCATGGGCTCAATACCGTGAGTCACCAATACTAGGTGCCCAAAACCACAACTATTAACCATAACTGTTGACATAACCTCAACTCCACCATAGGGTCAAGTTTATCTAATGATCCCCCCTTTAAACTTGACTTTGGGTTTTCCTTGGCCAAATCTAGCTAAATCTACCAAGTGAGCTAGCCACCACTCACCTCAAGACCCTACCCAATCAATGTTAGGGTATTTGATAATCTCATAAGTTGTCCTAGTTCAGCATGCTTATCATACCACCACATGCATCCCCATATCACCCAAGTGGACATTCAGACTTTACCAGTGATTTACTGGGGTACACATGCCTTACCAGGTCTTACAGTCATATACCTATTTACATGAAAATTTCCATTTTATTTTTATTTTGTTGCTATCTTGACCCACACACAACTTGAACTGCTACAAGTTTAACCATGCATTTCACCCTGTAAGACTCCTACCCCACTATTTAACCCTTCTCTTACAACTGAATTTTTATTTAAAAAATTCTGTTACTATTTTAGAATAGAAATTTTCCTTTAACCATAAAATCCCTTCAACAAGTTTCTTTAAAAAAAAAGAATTACTCGACTTTCTTGATTTTTTAAATTTCCAAAAAATATTCCTAGGGCTTGCATTTTCTTCTTGCTCCTCATCGAACAAGGCCTTGGCAAAGCCTTCAGACTTCATTTTCTTCTTGCTCCTCATCCAACCATCACTCAATGGACATTACTGGTTTGTGCAACGAGCTATTGCTTCGACCAGCACCACCACTTCATTGATGGGAACATTTCGAACAACTATCCAAGGCTCTTGCCAACCAGAGCTCTAATACCACTTGTTAGGGTTATGATTGTCGTTACACCAAAACCCACAGGTGTTAGTAAACATACACATCGCTAGATTTAAGCACATGCCGCGAAACACATGGAGAGTGTTGACCTTCTACACTGCCATTAACGAGGAGCTAACAATTAGATTGTGGATGGCATGACGTACTTTGCTGATGACACACTTGGAACTCCTTAGTGAGTGCACTGATAGTTTCATTTATGAAGTGCATTCCGCGGTCACTCATTAGAATGTTCTGGCATCCAAACCGTGTCAACATGTTGTCAAACAAAAATTTCATAGTCGTGGCAGTTGTGTAGTCCTTAACTGGCTCTTCTGCCCATCGATTCAGGTACTCTATCGCGGTGATGATGTAGTGCACACCCGTCTTCCCCTGAGGTTTGATCGGCCCCACAAAGTCTATTGCCCATTTTTTAAATGGCTACAACATCATCTGTGGATTGAGTGGCATCTCATCCCTTTGCGATGGCTTCCCAGTCCATTGACATATGTCACAGGCCTGACAGTATGCTTTTGAATCTTGATGTAGGGTTGGCTACCATATTCCAACACGAAGAATCTTCTATGTCGTTGCCTATCTCACATAGTGTCCTCTTGTAGCCTCCCCATGTGCTTCTACGAGGATCTTTCCTCATTCAAATTCAGGTACATATCGTTGTAATATCTCGTCATTCCCCATTTTGTAGAGGTGCCCTGCGATGACAAAAAAATCCACTGTGCATACCACCGATTCTTTCTTCTGCTGGACAGAATATCCCTGCAGTGTAGTCCCTGTGGTTAAGAAATGGATTATATCTTCAAAGTGGCTGTACGCGACATGAACTGCATAGATCTATGCATCAGGTAGTCCTTCCTCCAAATTTGTTGGCTCCTCGTCATTCTCAATTCGTGATAGGTGATCTGGTCCTGCATTTAAGCATCCCGACTTTACGATGACCTTGAAGTCATACTCTTGAAACAGTAACAACCATCTGCATATGCGCCCCCCAACACAGGTTTGTTCACCAAGTATTTCAACAAGGAATGATCAGTATACATCTTAATGTGCCCACCAAGTAGATAGTGGCGGTATTTCTGGAGCACGTATACCATCGCCAATTCTTCGCGCTTAGTAGTAGAATAGTTCTTTTCGGCTTTGGATAACTGCCAACTTGTAAACATGATCATGTGATCGATGCCTTCTGCACCTTCCTGCATGAGTACAACACCCAGCGTGATACACGATGCATCAACATGTACATGAAATTCGATGTCCCATTTTGGAAAGACCAAAATGGGAGCAGATGCCATTTTTTCCTTGATAACCCCTAAAATTTTCTTAATATCATCATTCCAACAATATGTAGCATTCTTTTTCAACAACTGTTCCACTGGCACTGTGATTTTTGCATGGATCTTAATAAACTTTTGATAGTAACCAGTGTGCCCCAACATGGCACGTAGTTGTTTGAAACTTTGCGGAGCTTCAAGATTGAGAATAACAACAATATTTGTAGGATCTGCCATCAAGCCTTGTTTTCAGACCACATGGCCAAGAAAATTTCCAAAGGGGATGAGGAAGGTGCACTTCATAAGATTTAGCACAATCTAGTGTCCTCAGCAAGTATCCAGCATCAACTGTAAGCTCGCTATATGGTTTTTAACTAACCCAAATATAGTCCAATCATTGAAATAGACCTCCAAAAATTTGTGGATGAATTCCTTGAACGTAGCCACCACTATGCACGAGAATATCACTAGTACATTCTTCAATCCAAAAGGCATAACAATGTATTGAAAACAACCCCATTTGGTTGTGAAGGTTGCCTTACTCCTATCTTCTGGCACGATCTTGATCTGATGGTACCCTGAGAAACCATCTGTGAATGAGTAAGCTTCCTGTCTGCCAAATTTTCTACTACTTCATCTGTAAATGGCATCAGGAATGGATCATGAACACATGTGTCCTTGAGCTTCCTGAAGTCCACACAGATTCAAATTTTTCCCTTTTGGTTTTTCTCCTGCACTACCATAGGACTCACCTAGTCGGATTCTTCCGCTGGTTCAATTATTCCTTTTGCAAGAATTTTTTCCAACTCTCCGTAGACCTTTTCTTTATATTTCAAATTCAACCGGTAAGGTCACTACTTAACTGGCTTTGCGACCGGTTTCAGAGTAATCTTCATCATCCCTAAGTTGCCAATGATCCCTTTTAAATTCGTGATTTTGGTCAGGAAAAAATCTTGATATTTGCAGAGTAACTTGGTGACCTTATCCACTGTAGCATCATCCCAATAGTCCCCAAGCATCACGTACTTCAACTCCGCATCTATACCAATGTTTATCTGCTTTGTTTTCAGCGGCACAATGATGTCAGGGTCCTCAATTGCTGGTCCTTGAACTTCGCGACTCCCCTCAGTTTCTAGAATATTAATATTTCAGGGGTCATCATCATCTTGCTCTACCTGTACATTATAACATTCTAGGGCATGGCTTAATTGGGTCGACCATATTGGTTGAACTACTTCCCACGGTTTCTATGGTACTTTGAAGATGGCGACTTTCATAGCTTACAGTGCGTCATCAACAATATTCAACCATGGGTCTTCAAAGGTGAACGTTAACAAAAATCCCTCGCACAATAGATCCCATTCTCTCGTACCATGTCAGAGTTTTGTCTTGGTATACCAGTTCCTCAGCATGACATCCAGGGTATAGTAGAAGAAGTGTACCCATTTAGGTTGAGGTTCTTCTCGATAGGCCTTGGTCCATTTTGCGACGTGCATGTGTGGGCCATCAAGTCCATCGTATTTATCTGCTATTTGTAGTTCCGGTTCCCAAAACCGTAGCCACATCATCCTCCTACAATCGCACCAGTTTTCAAAAGTTCCTTGATGTGTTCCCCACCAATGCACAGGTGTCACACGCAGCGCCCACTTCAATGAATCACTGGTGCTCCAGTACTGCACTCTCAAACTTGCTCAAGAATCCATTCACTGATGTCAATCCATCATATGTCAGGAGATCTTGGACTTGGGCTGTTACGTAACACAGTGATTTAGTCTTCATGTTGCAATTCAGCATTGTCACTTCGTTCAATCGATTGTGCCAACGTTCATATTCTTTGACTGAATTCGAGGTGTAGGAACCCGCATGCTCCCATAAGAGTCTTCCATCTGTAGTCGGATTCACCCACTCCTGATCTTGCGTAGTTATCTTGTAGATACAATCTAGCTCATCTTCGCTTCCATCATCGTGCACGGGTTTAGTGTAGCATCCTCCTTAAGCTGGATCTAGTAGAATTACTATGCATAGAGACTTTTTTTCGAATATCATCTTTCGCTTCCTCAGGTTGATGACTCCATTCATATCTGTGGCCCAGTCTATTCCTAGCAACGAAAGATAAGGGTTGTTTTCATCAACAATATCTATTACTTCAAAGTCCATTTGTGTGCTCATGCCTTCGATATCCACTATTACTCCTTGTAATCTCCCCATGGGCAAGATATTTTTTTGGTTCACCATCCGTAATTGAATAGGGTACCATTGTAACATGGGCCTACCCATATGTTCCCACGTCTACTTTGGTAACACATTGACATCCAAACCCAGGTCCATGTTTACCTGATCCATTTCATATTCACCAATTTGCGCCGCTAATCTCATTTCCCTTCTAATGCACAATGCATGCTTTCCTAGTTTCCAGACTATGCACGGTTCACTCGATCCCGCGCACCTAGTGATTAGCTCTTGTAGTCCCTTAACTGCCTTATCGTCACACAACAACTTCATTCATGTCTCTAAAAAGGTAGCAAGCATAGAAGGATCCATTCCTGGCTCTTGTTTATCCTTACTACCTAAAGTAAAGGCCTCTGTAAAGCTCTTCTTAGCTTCCATAAATGTCTCCCTTGCGCATTTCAAGTCAAACTCAGGTTCCTTTGTAGGAGCCTTGCGAACCCATGTATATTCCTCAGGCTGCATCCCCTTATCTTCCCCTATGATTGTGCCACTTCTGAGCACCATGTTCATGTTGGGGTCTTCTTTGCTCGATTCAGACCTCATCATTTGGATATTCTGGGTCAAAGTTAGATGTAGTACCCCCTTCTCATGCATCTATACTGTTACACAGTATTTTGTCACCGTCCTTGTTACCCCTTCTCCCGTACATTGGAGAACCTATTTCGGGACCTGTGAGAAGTGACATAACCTGAAAACACCTGCATTGTATCCTTTGGTGTTCGTCTAATTCATGGCTTGACGATTCATTTCGACTCCGCCTATTCCAAAGGACACTCACCGGCTCCACTGCTAAATGGTACATTGAATTGACCCGTGTGTCTTTTCAAGATTTCAATTCATTGGCAATGGCATTCCTTACTCATTTTCAGTTACCCATTCGATACGAGACGGGAACGCATCTCCTTACGTCTCTCAAGAAGGACACGGCTACACACATCTCTGATCATATACATGAATGGAGAAGGCATCGTCGGTTGATCAAGTTCTGGATTCCTGATCAACTCCTCAACGATTGGTTCACAACTTCCTTTGTCCCTAAGATCGCACGGGACATTGCTATGGGAGCTTGTGTGACTGAAGAGCAAGTTATCGCGCGTGCCCAGTACCTTGACTTAGTTTATTCTCAGTCAGGTAATTTATATGAGTATTTTCCTGATGCCCCGAGACCCGGTACATCCAAAGCTCCACCAAAGCCATCTGTTGATAGAGTTATTGGCTCTGTGAATCCGGCGTCAAAAAAATCATCCTCGAACCCTGGGAATCAAAAATCAAATGCTTCTAACGAAAACACTTCTCAGGGTGGTTGATGAGCCCCAATTTTGGTACAATTCGGGCTCATTTTGGCCTACTTTACTTGCTCAAACCATTCATCTTTATTTGCTTATGCATGCATTTCTTAGTTATTTCATGTTGTTTGTAGGAGGAAGGTTAGACACTTTATCCACGTGACTAATGCATTGTGATTCCAGGTTTTGGCATTGAAAAAGGGGAACAAAAGACAACGCAAAAGGAACAAGGAGACATAAGGTGGCACTGCTGATTTTGTGGAGAGATGTCCACAGTAATGGGACATTCCTCGTGATTCCCACCGAGAACTCTGAGCTCCAATCAATCTCCCCTCCGAGCCTCAGAAGTAGCCAGCTGTCCTACAGGAACAGCAGTCATCA
>APFE030991184.1:42437-79741 GCA_000404065.3 Pinus taeda
TAGGAGCGAATTTGCAATGGCTAAACATGTGGCCAATTGCCAGAAAACGTTCCTACAGGAAGAGAACCAAAGGTTAAGTTTGCAGCTGAAAGAGCTGAAGGCAGGAGCATCGACATCCTCAAAGGTTGTCGTGCAATACCAGCCAAGCACAAAGGAGGTGCCCTCCAGCCTTGAAGAAACCATAGTGCAGCTACATGAAGAACAATAGCGAGCAAAAATTGCAGAGCAAGCACTCAAGGAGCAGCTACAGCAGAAAGACACATAGCTGGCTTGCATGGCCAGCTGGGCCATGGAGGCAATTCAGTGCAGGGCACCTGCAAGATCTTACGGTTTGTTTTTAAGGGATCAGTGGCTGCAGTTCCAAATAAATACCCTGGCACAGAGAGGTATGTTAATTCAAAGCCCACACCAGTTTTTCGAATTATGCAATACTAGCTCCGCAGAGGACAGAGCCAAATTGGCGGAGTTCTACCTTCACAATTTGGCCCTGCCTAATGAGGTCTCATGGGATCCCAAAATTGCCTTGGGTCACCTACAATTGATGGCATTGGCTTCATGGTTAAACCATGAGGACCAAAGAACAAACGAGGCCAAATTGATCATGAACAAAGAAGTGAAGGAGCCCCTACTCATTAGGCCAGAAATAGAAGACCCGGTGACCCTCATCTCAACACATAAGCAATTAGCTACCGACCCCACAGCTTCCCTAAGGTGGATGGACAAACAAGCTCAAGCTATCACCCACTTTGAGGATATGGAAAGGCTGTTGGGGGACAATGCTGCTCATGCTTGTCAGCGTAGGTGGAATACCCTAGGCCACAGCTTACAAGTCCGAGAATATCACACACCCATCCGGATGAGGGAAACTTTGGCCAGGGTTGCCCTCTACAAGAAATCCGTGCAAAGCCTCCAGGCCAATTGGATCGGCCTTAAACTCAGGCCACCACTACTTCTGGGCCTAACTGAGGGAAATTCAAAGGAAAATGAAGGTCAGCAATGGGCAGAGGTGGACAGGACAGCAGGATTTCACACCCGCAGGGAAGACACTACCACTGAGCCTTGGGATGCCAGCGAGGCAGTGAGGGCCATGAAGGACGAGGACTTGGATTGAGTTGCTCAAGGATGAGCAAATATTTCAGCTGGGGGGTGATGATGAGCCCCAATTTTGGTACAATTTGGGCTCATTTTGGCCTACTTTACTTGCTCAAACCATTCATCTTTATTTGCTTATGCATGCATTTCTTAGTTATTTCATGTTGTTTGTAGGAGGAAGGTTAGACACTTTATCCATGTGACTAATGCATTGTGATTCCAGGTTTTGGCATTGAAAAAGGGGAACAAAAGATAACGCAAAAGGAACAAGGAGACATAAGGTGGCACTGCTGATTTTGCGGAGAGATGTCCACAGTATTGGGACATTCCTCGTGATTCCCACCGAGAACTCTGAGCTCCAATCAATCTCCCCTCCGAGCCTCAGAAGTAGCCAGCTGTCCTACAGGAACAACAGTCATCAACTGTTCTACCAGAACAACAGTTGATTGCCTCACAAATCCACAGTTAAACTTCAGTTGGACAGCCGAGCTCCTAGAATCAAGGCTACTTGGCGGATCATCACTTTTTTTTGTATAAATATGGAGGCCGTAGCCTTAGATAGGTGGTTGAATCTCTTGGGTTATCATATCATATTGGAATCAGTCCAGTTTTGTTTTCTTTTGCTGTAAGCCAGTTTGGCATGACGTTGAATTATAAATAAAGAGGACAGTTTGTGATCGATTCCTGAGTTTTATTAGGAGACTATAGCTCTCAGGTTAGGGCCCAACCTGAGAGCCATAGATCCCCTCTGTTGTAGTATTGTTTCTATTTCTTTTCCAGCACTTTACGTTTCATTTGCACATGCAATTTGAATGGCAGTCTTGTAATTCGATTTTCTTATGAGTTAGGTAGATTTTGCTTATGGTACAATTACTTCCACTTGTTTAGTGTAGCGAATGATACATGACACCCATTGGAGCTCCAGCAAAATCGGTTGTTAAGGCTCACTGCCATCTCGTTTGAAGATTGGGGTGCAGTCCATAGCAGACCACCAAAAACACGCATGAATTTGGTTGATATAGTTATGATTTGGATTTAGATGCTTCCTTGTCATTTACACGAACCACACATCCCTTCATCACAGTCCCATATGTATTTCTCCTTGCGTTTTGGATCACTGTTCAATAAAATCACGGTACACTTAGTGTAGGTTGATGCCTTTTTGGTTTGATAAACAGTTTTGGTCATTTGTTTCATTTACACTCTTCTCCATCTCGTTTCATTACCATCCTTTCTGTTTTGACTTTGCATGCAACCACGTTTCTTCGCCTTACACTGCGTTCTGCCCTTTCCTAAACATCTCCTAATCCTCATGTAGCCTCATTCCTTGACCTTTCACATCCATCACTCCAACACACTCCCTACGCCTGTTTCCCATCTCATCCTTCCATCCTTGAGCCGTCACCAGCCTGTTCTCTATCCCTCACATCCCTTCCTACCTATCCATCACCTTTCCCTCACCTCAGTCCTCCACAGTAGACCATCCTGTAGCAATTCAGAGACATCCTGTAGCAATTCAGAGACATCCTGTAGAAAACCCTGAGTTTCCTGTAGAATCCCCTGCAGACATCCTGTAGGAGGTCTTTCACTCGGTTGCTGAGCATCTGAACGTGGAAAACCTCTGTGGATGAATGCCAAGGGTCCATAGGGACCTCACCTAGCCTCCCCAACCTGTCCCACGCTTTCCTTCCTTCTCCATCCAATCTGCACAATCAAACCCTAATAAGTAACCAAAACACAATCACTCCACCTACTTAATGAAAAAGTATAAAAACATGTCCTTTGTAATGTCAGTAGTTTAGACTCATGCATTTCCACTTGTTAGATGTAGTAGCAGCATTGGTAGAAGTATTACTCATCCTCATTGCATTATATAGATTAGACTAGTCAAATTAGGGTTTCCTAGGGTTACATGCTTTGATTTACTTTTAGTTCATTTTTGTCAATTAGCTTAGCCTCCTTTGAGCTAGCTTTCGTCCATCATTGATAAAGCTTCTTCTGTGAGCCTATAGAAGTTGGCTTGAGCCCTAGCGGACTTGTGCCAGCTGACCAAGTGACAGCTGCGAAAAGAGCTAGTACTTGTGCATATAGCACCGTCGCTTCCAAGTTTGTACGAACAACCGGGTTGATAAAATGAGAGACAGGAAGCCTCAGGAGTTGTAGCATTATTGCTACAATACTGGAGCTCACCAGTGGTTCTAATTCTGGAAGTACTTCCGAGGTTAACGCCGTCCAATCCACCACAGCGAACAAGGCCTCGAAAGGAAAGAAAAAGGGGAAAGCAAAGAATAAGTCTGAGCAACCCAAACAGGATTCCTCCAAACCTCCACCCGAGGAAGGAGCCAAGTGTAAACCCAAGTATCCTTGTCTCATCTGTGATGAGGATCACTATACCAAAGACTACCCAAGGCGGTCCGAGGTTAGTCGTTTGTTGGAAGGTGCTCCTAGGATTCCTGTGGTTCTGAAAGAACCTTTCCCCTCTCAACAGACTCAAATGGTGGCTGATCCATCTTCGTCTTCATCTCCCTTTGGTTCCCAAGTGTTCATGGCTAGAACCATTCCCGTTCATGTAACGACTCGAAAAAAGGAATATCCATCATCTGCCGGGAAGGAGCCTGAGGTCCCCTCGAGCGCTCCTTCGTCCAGTTCTGGTCCGCTCCACATCGAGAGACCTAATACTGAGATGCCAATCCGAACCCCTCCCAAAGGAGTACTCCAGAGATCATCTTACAACCCAAATGCTCATGTTGCCCAGCACTGTAGCATAGTTGAGGACTTAGCGCAGGCTCCGTCGGCTATGTCCGCTTTAGAAGTTCTCCAGAGATGCCCCTCTCAGAGGAAGTCCTTGCTGTCAGCCATCAGTGGCATCGACCCGGCAGATTCGGATTTGATCACCTTTGATCTCGAGAGCCATGTCCCAAGGCTGCCTCATCAGATCGCCTTCCTCATACAAGTCATCATCAATTCGAAAACGATCCATCATATGGTTATTGATGAAGGTGCATCAACTTGCATCATGTCTATTGCTTGTTGGAAAGCGATCGGGTCTCCGACTTTGAGCCAGTCTCCCTCGACACTGGAAGCCTTCGACGGGAGAGAATCTCATCCCTATGGTATCCTTCAACGATTGTCGATTACTTTAGAAGGGAAAACTGTTGAAGTGGAAGTTGAGGTCGTTGATGCAAATCTTACTTACAACCTCCTTCTGGGTTGGAGCTGGACGTATGCCATGCATGCCGTGGCTTCGTCCCTCTTCCGTGTCATATGTTTCCCTCACCAGGGGAAAATTGTCACGGTAGACCAGCTCTCCTTCTTCGCTTCTTCTTCTGAAGCCAATGTGCCTTTCGTGGAGCATACCTCTATCCCTTTTGAAAGTGTGGGAGCTAGGCTCTTCAAAGATCCCACCCTTATGGGTGTTTTTTCACTCCCACCTCCAAACCTCGCCTCCATCAGTATGATTTCAGCTCATTCTGATCCTTGGGTTCTCTCTCCCATCGACTAGATAGAATCATGGGGTGAGGAGATGCCTTTGAGTCCCGCCGAGCTCAACTACATCGAAATCACTGATGTATCGGCTCCTCCTGCTGAATCTGCTTCTTTAAGTGGAGCTCTTGACTCATACGACTATTCCCCTTGGCTTAGAGAATGCGCCTCCTCAGACCCATTAAAGGAAATATTTCCTTCCAACGAAGCCATCATAGAGACCATGTCTCTCGAGGAACCTCCGTGGTTCAATCTTCATCACCGTTCCTCATTTCTCCCAACCCTTCGGGAAACATTGGCTTGTCTCGAGTGGTTTGCTCTGTGTCTCCCTTCACAACCTCTTCATACACCTATTCAGGTCTATCAAGTATCCTTTGAGGGGAATTTGGGGAACATTACGCAGACCCAACCTATCGACATCTCTGTCAAGCCAGGGATTGTCGAGCACATTTACATAGGAGTCACTTGCACTCCTGAGGAAATTAAAATCTATATAGCTCTTTTTCGTGAGTTCCGTGACGTCTTTGCATGGTCTTATGAAGAGATGCCCGACATTGATCCAAACATCATAGTGCATGAGATACCTACGTATCTAGGAGGTAAACCTGTTCGTCAGCATTTACGCCCTATGCACCCGCACAAGACTGCAGCAATCAAAGCAGAAGTTGAAAAACTTCTTAAAGCTGGTTTCATTTACCCTATCCCACTCATAGATTGGGTCTCGAACATTGTCCCTGTGGACAAAAAGTAGGGTACTATTCATGTCTGTGTTGATTATCGTGATATTAACTGAGCCTGCCCGAAAGATAACTACCCCACACCTTTCATTGACCAGCTCATTGATGAGTGTGCTGGGAATGAGATATATTCGTTCATGGATGGATTTTCTGGCTACAACAAGAGTAATATCGTGCCTGTCGATCAACACAAGATGACCTTTATCTATCTGTGGGGTACTTTCACATATAAAAATCTCCCTTTCGGTCTCAAGAATGCCAGTGCCACTTTTCAACGTGCGATGTCTTACACCTTTCATGATATCCGGCACATCGTACAGCCTTATCTGGATGACCTTCCCACTCATTCAGCTAAGCGCCAAGACCATCTGTCACATCTCTGCAAAATTTTTCTCCACTGTCGACACTACAATATTGGAATTAACCCGCATAAATGTGTCCTCTACGTAGAATCCGGTCGACTTCTCGGGTTTATCATCTCCCGAGAGGGCATCCGCTTGGATCCCCTTAAAGTCGAAGCCATTTTGAATCTTCCTCCCCCTGCTTCTTTGTGGAAACTACAGAGTTTGCAGGGCAAAGCAAACTTCTTATGACGATTTATCCCGAATTATGCTGAGGTGGCAAAAGGTTTCACGCGGTTACTCAAGCGCGACACCCCATTTCGATGGGACACCATAGCTGAAGAGTCTTTTGCACATCTTAAAATTCTTTTGGTTTCCGCCCCTTTGTTGTGACCTCTGAATTATCATCGCGATTACACGTTGTATCTGGCCGCTGTTGATACCACCATCGTCATGGTTCTGGTTCAGGATGACGATGATGGCACTGAACACGTTATTTGTTACCTTAGCCGCAATTTGTTAGACACGGAATCTCGATATGCTTATGTGGAGAAGTTGGCCCTAGCCGCTGTTTGTGCTATTCAATTCTTCGTCGTTACATCTTGTTGCGGACCACGATAGTGATCTCTGATTACACCCCTATGACCTACATTCTCTCATGTCAGTTGCTGGGGGGCAAATATTCGAAGTGGATAGTCATCCTCCAAGAGTTTGACTTGGAATTTACCACTGCCAAGTCTAAGAAATCACTTGTCTTTGCTGAGCTTTTGTGTTCTTTGCCATCTACTGCTGCCTCCTCTCAGTTAGAGGATTTCATTCCAGATGAAACTCTCTTCCTCATTAGCACCCTCGATCCCTAGTACGAGGATATTATTGTCTACTTGTAGATGTCCTCCTTCCGTCCCAAGACCTCCAAGGATGCTCGCCGACGGATCCGACATCAAGCCCAACCATATCGCATCATTGGGAACACCCTGTACCATCTTGACATTGATTTTTTTCTTCGTCGATGCTTGACTTTCGAAGAAGTAGAGAGAGTTTGGAATGACTGCCACTCTGGTGCGTGTGGTGGTCACATGTCTGGATATGCCACCGAATAGAAAATCCTCTATGCTGGCTATTTTTTGCCCTCCATTTTCAAGGATTGCATTCTTGCCGTCCGTTCATGTCATGAGTGCCAAATCTACCAACGGAAGATGCGTGCACCCCCTGCTCCACTGCACCCCGTTGTAACTGTCGGCCCTTTTACCAAATGGGGCATCAATTATATGACCTGTAACCCTCACTCGGCTGGGGGGCATGGGTACATCATCATTGTTGTTGAATATTTCACGAAATGGGCTGAGGCGATGCCTACATTGTCTAAAGATGGTCACACCACGGCGCAGTTTTTGTTCAACCATGTTATTTTGCATTTCGGAGTACCCCAAGCCATCATCACTGATCACAGAAAGCATTTTCGTAATCACATGATGACCGAGTTAACAACCTTGTTGGGCCTCAGGCATGATAGTTCGACCCTGTACTATCCTCAGGAAAACGGTCAAGTGGAAGCCGTGAACAAGGTTTTGGTCACGATGCTTCAACGAACCGTTGGCATGCATAAGTCCAATTGGCATCTGATGTTGTTCTCTGCTTTGTGGGAATACTGTACCTCCGTGAAGGACACCACCGGTTTCACTCCCTTTCAGTTAGTTTACAGACTGGAGGCTACCCTTCCTATTGAGTGTAAGATTCCTTCATTAAAGATAGCCGTCGAATTTCTCCCTGATACTACTCCAGTAGAAGAGCATCTTCTTTACTTAGAGCGGCTGGACGAGACTCGTCGTTTAGCCTCCTTAGCAATTGAAGCTCAGAAGAAGCGAGTGAAGACTCACTTCTATAATACTGTTAAACCTCGCTCTTTCATTGAGGGAGACTTAGTACTGCTCTATGATCAAGCTAACGATAAGCTGGGGGTAGGAAAATTCAAGCCTATGTGGCACGGGCCCTACATTGTGAAAAGAATTTTGTAAAAAGGAGCTTACGAGCTTATTGATTATGAAGGCAATCCCCTGGATAAGCCCCGAAATGGGCTTTATCTGAAAAAATACTATGCATGAGTCCAGGCACTCTCTTTTTGTATATACGTGTGCTTTCAGCAAGTGTGTTGTGTATGCATGTTTTTATATTTTTATCTTGGTGTGTCAGCGTGATTGCCGCTTATTGTGTTTTTTTGCTTCTTGGATAGATGTCTGGATCGCCTTACATTGGTTTCGCTGAAGGTGCCTCCCGCATTACACGCAACTTGTCATCCGCGGCATGGGTGATCTATGATCCTCATGGTGAGTTAGTATACATTCAAGGGGTTTTTCTAGGTTGTACAACGAACAATGTTGTTGAATATAGTGCTGTGATTGAATTATTATCTGAGGCGATTAACCTCGACATTCAAACATTAGTTGTGAACTTGGACTCTTAGCTTGTCGTCCACCAACTCAACGGGCATTATTCCGTCAAAGATCATTGGATTTTAAGGTTGTATTTATGTGTTAAGTTATTAGAAAGGGATTTTGATTTCATTACTTATCAACATATTCCAAGACGACTTAATACGCTAATCGATGCATTAGCTAATTATGTGTTGGACAGGCATTTGCATAACATGTAGTTCAACATAATACAAGAAGCATAAAGTACAATAAACCATAAAACATATGTATATATATATATATATATATGTGTGTGTGTCCAAAATGTTTGCACCCCGTGCATCATCAAAAAATAATACATGCTTGCCTGAATACATCCGAAGACAACATGTCTCTCAAAAAATATGCATGAAAAGAAATAGGCTAGATATCTAGTCTCGGTGGTGCTCATGGTAGCACGTCACCGCTCTCACTAAATGCCTCAGGAGTTGGTGGATGCAAGTTGGCACCCCCACTGTGTGCCTCTGGTACGCTAGCGGGACATCCGCTAGCCGAGCGTAATATGGAATACCTCGAGTGATAGCCTCGAGGTTCTGAATAAGCTCCCCTCTGTCACCACCCTCCTCCTGAGGATCTGCTCCTGTTGCTACTGCTACTGGGTGTCTCCTCGTAATGGGAGACATGCCAGCTGGACGCTCTGGGCCGACATCTGCATATGCATATAAAGGTCATTAGGACAAGCATGTACTAACAAAAAAATCATAAAAAAACAAAATCAAAAAATGAGTTCACACCAATCTCCTCGTCCTAGTCCTCTCCCTCCGGCAAGGGAAGGTCAGGGTCTCCGGTGAAGTCTGTCCCCGTGTACGGCCAATCCTCCACGACAATCAGTTGGCGGCGAAGCCACCGAAAAAACTCAGGTCTAAAAGACATCTGTTGACTGCCACCACCCCTCGGCATCAGTGCCGCCCATCGAGCCATCCTCGGCTCTCGAGGTGTTGGGTCTGGAAAAAAGGCCCCTTGGCCCTGGAAGCTTGGCACACGTTCCAAGAAGTACGTCACCAAGATGGAGCCATATCCGAACTGTTGCAGCTTGCCCTACTTGGCTTTGGTCAGCTACCTCTTCATACTGGTCGCCACTGCTGACACCTAGTTGAAGACTCTCGAACTAAGGCACTCTGTCGCCAGGATCAGATGGTTCTTCGTAGCCTCGTGGGGCACCTGTGCCCCCACAGCTCGTGTGATGGTAAACAACAATGCTCTCAGTGTCAAGTCCAGAACGGTGGGGATATCCACCTTCGAGCTGCCCTGCCCATATCTGGCACCTAGGAAAACTCGGGCCTTCACCTCCTCCATCTTCTCTCCAGATGGTCTGCTACTGGCCAGTCGAGGTACCGGCCCCCGTCATGACAATCCAGTAAGGAAGTAGACATCGGATACGTCTAACTCCAATACTTGGTCCCGTATTTGGGACACCTGTTCTTGTACGTCCCACAAGTTGACCAAATACTGTAAAAGCTCTGGCTGAGCTCGCAAATAGGACAACATGAAAAATTTCTTGAGACCACATGCTCTAAGTGCCTCCATGCAGTCCTCATCTGCTAAGGCCAATGTGTCTACTTGGTCATGTTCTCATTCTTTCCACACAATCACCATTTTTGTGTATTTCCCTGCAAACACAAGCCCAAAACAATAAATTAGATTCTTAAATAACTTGAAATTGCAGGTAAATAGGTTTAAATTTGTTAAAAATTTGCCCAAAAATCTGCGCGGCCATTGGCGCGACTGTTTCTAAAACAGTCGCACCTATGGACGCGTGCCCTATGGGAAAGTTGCCCCATTGGCGCGGGGTCCGTGCCTGAAACCCGCGCCAATGGGCACAACCCCTAAATTTGAAATCCTCCTTATAGGGGATGGAAAAACAATTTAAAACAAATTCTAAACATATAGAAATGAAGCTAAGGACGAGACCTCTTACTTGACACTGACGGCGCTCCAAATGGTCCACTAGATTTGTCGCAATCGCCAACTGAAGGTCGCACTCCAAAAGCCCTAATGTCGCTCTCCAAAGGTAAAAAGTGAAAAGTAATTTTTTAATTTACCATTTTCACCATTTTATAACTTTTTGACCCCTTCATAGGTTTTAAAAGTCATTTTATGGATATTTTTATGAATATTTGTGTCAAAAATGGATTTTACGCCGATTTCTTGTGCAGCGACAAGTGTTTATGCAGCTTTGGCAGCGAAACGAGTTGTATTTTATACTTTTTCAGACTCGTTAAATACACGAAAAAGTCACATTTGAGTCATCTTTTGCTCTTTTCTGACTCTCTAAATGTGAAAAGAATGCCGAGTTGGTCCTCTCGACTCATTAAATGGAAATGAGAGGCGGTCGTTTTTAAACCCTTTTTCGACTGTTTAAAAATGAAAAGATTGTCGGACCCTTGTCGTTTCCGGTTCGTTAATGGTCACGAAGCGACGTAGTTTTGATCTCTTTTTTACTTTTTCAGATCAGAATCACTACTTATGAAAAGTACTCCTCGGTCGTAATGATTGAGCGATTCTTTCGAGCATGGTTTTATACTTTTTCCGGCTCGAGAGACACAACTTTACGAAAAAGGACACCCCTAGAGTTTCATTTTCGTTGTCTTTTCAAACTCTCTAAACATGAAAAGACGTCGAGTTCTTCCTTTGTCAGACTTGTTAAAACTTAATGACTTCGGATTCCGTCGAAATGACGCCTCGCAAGCATATGTTATCCCTGTCAAGCTTGTCATCCAAAAATAACCGGGGTACTCGCCAGAAATGGTGGGGGAATAAAGGAACCACAATTATCGTCGTGTCGGCAGTATGTCGCTCTTGAACATGGCACTTGTCTGCATTTGTGTTTGGGTGGGGACATCTCATCTTGTTTTACACTTGCCTTCGTGGGTTTGGGTTATCCTGTTTGACCATTCATCTGCTCATCATCTTGTCACCATGACCCCTGATCATTTGATGTCAAATACTGCCAAGTCCACTGTCGTGCCACCGATATGTTCAAGAGAAGTTGACCTCTGCAGAATACTCAACCTCCCTCTGATACATCACACAAAACATTTTCTCCTTCTCTGTCTCGTGTCGATGATGTGGGAAACATTATGGCCCACCTTTGATCAAGGTCACTTCCTGTCGACTTCAGCTCATTATCCCGGAAGTTGACTTAGAGACTCCCTTCAGGTACCTTAGAGCCTGCATGCCTCAATGGCAGGTTCTTCGTGTTCGACGCGAGGTTTTCATCATTGGCCTCCGATCGAATGATTCTACGGGTGTTCGACAAACCAAGCATCACAAATTTCGCTACCCGGGATGTACCTATAGTACCTTGAAGGACCATTTTCATTATTGGGTGGTATCTCGCGTTTGTTAACAGTTTTCAATCATTGGAATCTGGTAATCAGATGATGTCTCCCGCATGTTCCGCCTGTCGACTACCCATATTTGCGATGCTTGAACTTTGTAACTTGGGGTTCAGGTCGAGATGGAGTGCAAGACCCTGGATTTGTCTGTTGAGATCCAGTTGCATTTTGTGGATTATTATCATCACTACATGACTCATTCACTGGATGGCTGCGACCATGCCTGAGTCTATTCATCGATCCTCGCTGGATGGCTGCGTCCATACCTTGGATCCTTATTTTTATGTACTCTGCTATGGATGGTTGTGCCCATACCATGTACATCATGTACTTGAGATATCTGTTGTATTTCGTGCAGGTTCTCCAATGGCCGTGTTTTCAGTCGACCATGTTCTTGTAAAGAATTTCACCCCTCTCTCTTGGGCTTCATGCTTTAGGGGGCATCTGTTACACAATATTTTGTCACCATCCCTGTTACCCCTTATCCCACACATTGGAGGACCTATTGCGGGACCTGTGAGAAGTGACATAACTTGAAAACACCTGCATTGTATCCCCTTGAGTATGTACTTCATATACCCTAAAGACACCTTCTGGAAAATACCCATAAATATAGCCCTTTTTCCATTGGCATTGTTCCACAGTGTATCACTCGCGCCAATGGGGGAAATTCTCCAAAGAGGGCATGCCAGCTGGCACTCTGTCTCAAAGTCGCACTAGCGCCAACCCAGTTGGGTAAAGTTTTTAACAAACAAACTTCCGAAGGTTCCTTCTAACCTATTCATGAACTGATTCCAGTTTGAGTTAGTTCAGTTGGGCCTCAAATCTCCCAAGGAGGGAAGTAGTTCTCCACCTCTCATGGATGGTATTATCTACTTCTCCTCCCTCTATATAAGCTTATTCTTTTGCCTTTGACAAGCTAGTTAGTAATTCTACTCTTCAAGCTCCAAAATCTAAGTCCCAAAGTCTGAGAATTGCTAAGCTTATGCTACAAGAGGCCTTGTTCATCCCCATAAGGCTATACCTTTAAGGAGGAGATCCATTTCCAAGTAATCAAGGAGAGAGAGGCTTGTTCCCCATCCCCTACAAGCTTTACAAGGCATGTGTTACTGATCACCCAGCCAAAGGAGGATTTGACATCATAACTTGGTTGTATTCTCTTTTATTTATCAATAATAATAGACGACTATCATTATGGTTCCACTCATATTGTCTTTATAATGATGTTTGAGTTGTATCCTTTCTGACTGATACATAGTTGCATTTCTTGGATTTTATGCTTGTATTTGTCTTGTTCTTTGCATGTGCACGTGTCTGTTCACGAGGATCGTGAGGATTGTGACCAGCTGAAGCAAAATAACGGGAGCAATGACTCTTCTAGAAATACTAGCGTTGGATTCGAGGCAGGCCCTCATCATCGATCTTTGCTTTGCAATTAGGAACCTGCGTGCTAGCGTTGTTTGATTGTTGCTAGACCCCATTTAGGCTAGTGGGATCGCCTGTATCCGTAGAGGGGATTTACCTGTACAACAACAATATTTCAAGAAAACTAATCGAGGAGACCCCATCCCAACACTCTCCACCATCATATGTCCTCAACACCTTTATCTTTTTCTCTGTCAAGTTTTCTACTAGAACCTTAAATTCTTTAAAGCTGTCAAAGACTTCAAATTTCTTCCTAAGGAAAGATATCTATGTATTCCTTGAGAATTCATTTATAAATTATACATAGCACAAAAAATTACCTATTCATGGAACCGACACAGGTCCAAACACATCATTGTGCACAAGCTCTAATATCCCTTTCACCCTCTTAGGGCCATAAGGAAACTCATCTAATTATGCTTCCCATATACACAATGTTCATAGAAATAGAAATCCGGAGAGTGTTTAGACATACCTTCTACCATACCATTACCATGCAGTATTCAAAAGCCCTTCTCTCCATTAGGTCAAAGCATTTGATTCCATAACATGGTCTTTTCTCTAGAGACCACTAAGTTTTTGGCTTCACTTTAAGGACCACAAATGTTTTGCACCCATCAATAATAGTGCTACCCATAATCTTGTATAGAGGTCCAATTCGAACTCCCCACATCAATACGAGTGCTCCTCGAACCATCTTGCATGTATCTTTCTTGAACACTACTTTTTGATCTAGATTTTAAACAAGAATGCAATAAAATACAGAGATAACCATAAACACAGATATGTAGCAGAAATAATACTTCATTTCATTAATGTAAACTACTGAAATATGCTTACAAACAGTGATGGAAATAAACTAGCTAGGGCGATGGTAGCTTATCTCTGAGAAGAGATGTGGTGGCTACATGCCTCTGAACTGTGTTACAATGAGGATTGAAGGTCTATTTATTATTGAGAAACAATGGAAAACCCTTCACATCCCAAAACCTAACCCTAGAAGATGAAACGCCAAATTGTGGGCCCCGTTTTGGGGTGAGTTGGACAACCAACTTCTCACGGTCCCGAATTCGTCATATTATCTCCATTTGACGCACATGATAGCTCGTTGGAAAGATCTCTCCGAGGACTGCGATGAAAAATATGATTTTTTTATAGAAAAATGATTGGTTGTAGATTTCCCAAAAAACATTGTTTAGGGCCTAAAAACGGCTCCAGAAGTTTAGGACCTGAAAAACTACTAACAATAGTAAACTGTGCTATAATTAAGGAAACTGAGAAACTGAATGGGACTGTTGTGTGGGTCCAAATGAGATAGGTGGGTGGCCACCAACATCCACCTGGATCATTCCTCCCCCCTTAGGGAGCAATGGTCCCCATTGCGTTGAGTTCCTCCTTGAGATGAGGAAGCTTCTGTTGAGCTGGGTCTCTGGTGAGTTGTTCTGAAAGCTCTGATGTGTCTAGAAATGGTGGGAAGCATGGTCAGCGACGGTCCACATTGAACACTCGGTGCAAGTGAAGGAATGGAGGAATGTTGTGCTTCAAAGCATTGTTTCCCGTAGCCTTATTACTAGTGTAAGGACCATGTCGAAGTGGTCTGAGTTTCTAATGGGTTCTCTTAAGGAGCTCTCTCTGTAGATGTAACCAAACTTTGTCACCCACCTGAAACTTGTGTGATACCCCTCTGGGTAAGGAGAATTTGTTCCTGTGTTCTGTCATGACTGTATCCCTCTGTTGCTACCGCTACATGGAGGAACCCTTCGCGGGGGTCATGGATGTAGCAATGATCTTCCCGTTACTTTGGGAGTGAACCAGATAGAAAATAAATTTCCTAGTCTGTGAGATGAGCTTGCTGCCTTTCTTAGTAGTGATCAAAGAGGTGGTGGTAGGTGGAGCTACCTCTAGTATCCTGTATAATGAATTATTCAAAGAAATAATGGCAGCACAAGGCCTTGACTCATACACAACATGTCGCCTCCACAAGTATGGCTGGCTTAATAATACGTCACAAACATCCAAAGGTGTAACATCACACAATAACTCATTTGTGAAGGGCTTGATGCTATAGGGAAGGCGAAACTGCTGGTGAACTTTGAGATCTCGTCCTTCGTGAAGCCACCCGATTCTGTACTGCTGTGGGTGTGGTGTATTTGGTAGGCCCAACCACTTCACGACCTCTGCTGAAATGAGGTTCTTTTGGCTACCACTGTCGACAATGAATTGCAGCGGCAAACCAAAAGACGTTCCCCCTCCTTTGGATCTTCAGGCTCATTTTTCTGGATCTTGGCGGTGGCAACAGTGGCGCTAGGATCCCCATCAATGATCTGCTTCCCTTTGCCATTCCCCTTGTTACGTTCTGGCTGAAGGTCAGAACATGCATCTGATTTGGAAGCCTTCAACTCAGCCACTAGCGACTGCTTGGTCCAACACTCACTTGTGTTATGAGTGGGACTCTTGTGGAACTCACACCACTTTCCTGCGTCCTTCTTCAGCTTCATGGTGTTGTTCTTTTCTTGCGGCTTCGAGGGGTTGTCTTGGGTCACCCTGCCTTGGCTTTGTCCTTTGGGCTTCGGATTTGCAGATCCAAAGTCTCGCTTCTTTTGTTTAAACTTTTGCTCGATTTTGATAGCGTATCGGTATGCTGTGTCGAGTGAGGAGATGTTCAAGAACTCCATCTCTTCCTGGATGTATCTATGCAGGTAGCCATGGTATTTGAGTACCAGGTGCAGCTCAGAATCTTTGATACCCAACTTGTGCGAAGGGTATGAGAAATGTTTGTGAACTCTAGCACATCTTGGTCTCGTCCCTGCCGCAATGTGGTCCATTTGATGTATTTGTCCTCATAGCTTTTGACAGGGTAGTACCGCTCCTTGATGGCATCCCGAAAGTCATTCCAAGTGGGTGCAACTAAAAACAGTGAGCTTGTACTTTCATCCTTCTGCTCACAGTAGGTTTACACCAGTCCTTGACGTGGGGGGCTACTTTGAGAAGAGCGAAAACAATCTTTTCCCGACTTGAAAATTCATGAACAGAAAAATACCCATCTAGCAAATTTAACCATTTATCTACGACATCTACATCTATTTGACCCTCGAAGATGGGGATTTCAAAATTAACTTGTACCTTAAAGGGTGTGGCATTTCCAGAGTAGTTGTTGGAAGCAGATGCATCACCTTTGGGTAGCTGCTGAAGGATCTGCACAAAGCTATCCATCATCGTGTTCCTTTGCTGCTCGAGGGCTTCTTCGAGCAATATTTTGATAGGATCTCCTTCGCCCTCGTCCTTATTCTCATCCGCCATGGGAGGTCGTTGAGATTTGCAAGGCTGGTCTTGCAAAGGTTAGACCAATTCAAGCACTAACTCCTTATATCCCGACCTCGTTGGGGACATGCAAAGAAAAACAGAGAAAAAAGCAGACCGCTCTGATACCACTGATCCGGATTTTAAACAGGACCGTAATAAAATATAGAGATAACCATAAACATAGATATGCAGTGGAAATATTACTTCATTTCATTAATGTAAAATATTGAAATATGCTTACAAACAGTGATGGAAATAAACCAGCTAGGGCGATGGTAGCTTATCTCTAAGAAGAGATGAAGTGGCTACATGCCTTTGAACTATTCTGAACTGTGTTACAATGAGGCTTGAAGTCCTATTTATTATTGAGAAACAATGGAAAACCCTTCACATCCCAAAACCTAACCCTAGAAGATGAAACGCCAAATTGTGGGCCCCGTTTTGGGGTGAGTTGGATAGCCGACTTCCCAGGGTCGCGAATTGGTCATATTATCTCCGTTTGACGCGCATGATAGCCCATTGGAAAGATCTCTCCAAGGAATAAAAAGGAAAAGATGATTTTTTGATAGAAAAATAATTGGTGGTATATTTCCCAAAAAATGTCGTTTAGGGCCTCAAGACAGCTCCGGAAGTTTAGGACCCGAAAAAACTGCTAAAAATAGTAAACTGTGCTATAACTAAGGAAACTGAAAAACTGAAAGGGACAGTTGTGGGGATCCAAATGGGATAGATGGGTGGCCACCAACATCCACCTAGATAATTTTTACACCTGCATCATCTATCTTACATACAAAAATTAGATTTCTCGCCAATGAAGGAATATGCATAACACCAGGAAGTGTCCTAATCCTTCCACCTTGAAAATTATGCTTGAATTTTCCACATCTGATGACTCTAGACTTCCTATCATTCCCTAAGAATAAATCACCACCATCATATTTCTCATACTCATAGAAAAACTCCCTATGGGGTGTGAAGTGAAAGGATGCACCTATGTCAAGCAATCATGCATAATGATCTACATGTGTACTTGAAGAAGAAGCCAAGTACACATCCCCACTTTCATCTGAGGATCATCATTAGATCCCCTTTTTCCTCTACAAAAGGAGCATCATTAGATCCCATTCCTTTCTCAAGAGCTTTAGAACTACAGGCTTTTTTGTAGTTCCCTTTATTTCTGCATTTCCAACATACCTTTACAGGTTTTCCTAGAGATTTAGATCTCCCACTTGAGGAATTATTTTTGTTTCTATTCTGGGACCTTCCTCGTACAAACAAGGCATCTCCATTCTGGCTCTCCATATTTTTCTGTCTCATCTCCTCTGACAACAAGGATGAGAGTATCCCATCCAAATTCAAGGTAGTTGTATTGCTACCTATATCAAAAACTAGACTATCCCACGAATCTAATAGAGAACACAACAAACAAATGCACTTATCTTCATCTGAAATTTTAATATCAATAGATAATAACTAGCTTACCACAATATTAAAGGTGCTCATATGCTCTGTCACTGAGTCTCCATCCTTCATCCTCGGGTTATACAACTTTTTTTGTAGGAACAATTTGTTCACGAGAGACCTAGATTGGTATAAAGTCCCTAACTTGACCCACAAATCCTTCGTCGTAGCTTCCTTGATACATTCAACAATAATAAATCTGAGATACACAATAGTATTGTGCTCTTTTCCTTTCGATCCAACTTCACCCAGTTTTCTGTTGACATTTTCGTTGGTTTAGTGCTTGGATCTACTGTGATCCATTGATCTTCATCCACCATCAGATCCTCCATCTTGAGCTTCCACAAATCAAAACTCTAACCTTTAAATTTCTTGATCTCTATCTTTCTGCTGAGTCAAATTATAACCTTATAATTTGATTAACATAAATCATCAACCCAAGGTAGGTAACCCTGTGATATACTGCGCAAAATATATGCATGCTTAACATTGTGAGTGTTGATTAATCTAGCTAGTCAATCATACAAAACCAATGACTCTTTACTACATCAATCACTTAGTAGTGAAGGCTGTAGAGTGGATCAAACATTCCTCTACAACTCTTAAGTTTGATGATGATGATTAGGAAAAGATATAGAAATCAACGTACAACAAACTTTCACTCAACATTATAAATCAAATCTTAATTAAATGAATTCCCACATTAACATGAAACTAGTTCATTCCATCAATTGTTGCTGATATATCAAAAAGAGTGCATTAGCTGTAAAAACAAATTATTATTACATAACATAAATAAAATTCATAAACACTAAACTACGGGAGTTGTGAGCAAAGGGGCCCTCCCTTACTCACAACCCCTTCAAATTAGAAGTGCTTGCTCAAGGAAATAGACAGATAATATAATATTGTATTAATCTAAAAAATATACAGTCGAGTACAATCTGATATATAGTCTTAGCTAAAACAAACTCAACAAACCCCTATCATATAAACTAGAACAAAATTTATACAATTACAAAAGCCCATATATGGCTCGAAGTAAGGAAGACTACTATTCTAAGCCATCGGCTAACAGTCCTATTACAAAACATAAAATTTAGCCACATTGGATCTAATCCATGGCTGAAAGCATGGATTAGATGAAAATCATTACATGGTTGTAGATTTCCTCCATATGGCCAATGAGAAAAGGTTTATGAACCTCAGCAGTATCATTGGCAGATTTCAAACAACCAATAGGACAACATCCATATGTGATAAATTCCCCAAAAAGCCCATTTTTCTATTTGACTTAGAAATTCGTGGAACATAGTTAACCACCGAAGTTGCTGTAGGAAATCTGGGTCGTTACAGGAAATTTACAGCTGTAGGAATTTCAGAGTGCTTGCAGGAAATAGGATTGCATAGTTGTTTATAGGAAATGCAAGCCTATTTTCGAATCAAAACAAATCTGCACTAAAACTCTAGATTAGTTGGCATGGTAATTAAATAAAGAACAACTAGCTGTAAGAAATACTTAAAGTTAAGGTAAAAGACTCTTTTTCATTTTAATTTGCATACCTTCAGCATATGACACCCTTTTGGCGAAAACCTAAGTATTATAACTAAAATAGGCATAATAATGGCTAAAGATAGTTCAAAATGGGAGAGGTAAAGTATGGAAAAGAGTGTCAAAATTGGGCAAAACTAAGCCCCAATATCTCCCCCACATCTAGCTTCTTGCATGCCCCTTATGAAAGCATAAATGTTGCATCTTCCCGAAAAAGAAAAAGAAAAAGGAAATCATTCCTTATCTTTAGTTACAGCTATTGCAGCCAACTGATTTGCTACCTCTGCCAACTGGTCCAACTAGTTACCATTGGATTCTACAAGAATTTGACCCTTGTATAATTTGTTCTTCCTTTTTAGATGATCAATCCTAGCTTGCTTCTTTTTCATAATTCAGCCCGCATTCTGAACCTGTTAGAGCCTAGATCAACCTTAGGCTAAAAGGAGGCAATTATAGGGTAACAACAAACCACGCTTAACCTATTAGCTAGCCCTACCAGGTCAAGAGAGGGCTCTCTCCTTGTCAATCTCAGTTAGGATGGTTGCAACTATGACTTGATATGACTGAGTTGAATATAGATTTTAGGCTAGGTATACTAGCCTAAAGGATTTTGTTTGATTTTTTATGTTGGGTTGCTAGATCAAATGGAAGAAGCAAGTTGGGTCCGAGAAATCAAATCAAGGATACAGACATGTTATGTGGGGTGATGTAGACAAAGGATTTATGTACTAGAAATTGTTTGAGATGGTGGATTTAGACTGTTGAGGGGTTAAGGAGGGCATGAGGAGCATGAATCCTCTTCAAACTATTGAAAACACAGAAAACCAAATGCATTCCCAAGATAAAGCACTATAAATTAGTGTATTTCGTCTATTCACCTTGATTCATTTAGTTTAGAAGAGAGAAAGATGTGGATACATATAAAACATCATAGAAAACTCATTACAAATAAGAAACAATACATAAACTCAATATCATAAGAATCCCACAAAAATAGTTGTAAAACCTAGTTTTATTCCTTGCCAAACTGCTGTAGAGATATAAAATAGAGTTCAGAGCTTCCACAAGAGTCTAACCTTTACAAATGAATCAAAGAGTACATGATATAGGCAAGGAAACTACTCAAGCTAGCTATCACGGGTCGAAACCATGAGAAGAGGAGTGGTTTCAACCATATCTAAACTAGGAACACAAAAATAGGCAGTGGAACATCTTGCCTCTAAAACTTAGTAAACCAATTCATTCAGGATCAAAACCACTTGGAACTTGATGTATCTACCCTATGAGGTGTTTTTCATTCATATTTACATCAAATAAATTATTTACCATGCATAAGTTTACCAAGGAATGAGGAAAAATTCAACTTCCAAGAAAACTAGGAAAAATCTACAAATTTAAGCAAAACTGGCAAAATTAGTTTAATGCGCAGTGCCAAAAATTTAATGCGCAGCGCCACTTCAGGGCCAGTTTTGGAGGCCTTCCTAGTGTCCAAATCAGGTGCAAGTTAGCTTGCTGGAAATCCCTAGCTGTCTAGTTTCTGGAACAATTTGATTTTTTTGATTTGGAGTTCATTTCCCCTCCAAAAGTTGATTCTCCCAAGACTGCTTCCTGTGTGGCATAAAAGTGGTAGAGAGGGCACTTTTTAGGTGTTTTTTTCCATTTTGGAGGCCAAGACCTTATCCAAAACTCTTGAATTTTTTTGGGTTTTCATAATTTTTCATGTAGATTCCAAAAATACAAACTATTTTGCAAATGGAGGTCCCCATAAAAAACGTGGCGCCAGTGGTGTTGCGCACCTATTGGAAAAGCCCATGTAAAAATTTCCAAATTTCATAAATGACCAAAAATGCTCAATTTTTTTTAAAAATTGGCAAGAGGCATCTTCATTAAGTGCTTTTCTAATCTAATGAAGCTTCATCCAAGATTTTGAGTTTATCATGCTCTTTTTTGCTCCTCAAGGCTCTCCTTAACTTAGCTTTTAGCCTATTTACCCTTGAATTGCAAATCTTGTTCTGAGTTAAACAGTGACAGGCCATGTGGCGAAGCATTTTCTTCTCTTTATTGGCCTTCTCAAGCAGCTTTTCTAAGTGAATGTTCACCCTTTCTAACCAAGTCTCTCGGTGATTCTCAATTTCATGCTCAATGGAGGTCATCTTGCCCTTTGACTTCTTTGCTCTTTGCCAGTTTTCTTTGATCATCTGTAACTCCATGAGGTCTTGCTTGTCTTTCAACTGTTTGTTTTCCTGCTCCAGATAGTTAATGAGCCATTTGGCCCTCTCTAAATTACTGACAAAGCATGTATCTTAGCCTCTTTCTCTTTGATGATCATGTCTTTGATCCTTGAGCCTTGAGGGCCCAAGTCATTGACATCCTCCTCAATAAAAATAAAATCCCTGTCTCACCCTTCAGTAGGGCCCTCCTCATGCATCTTCTATTTTCCTTTGTCTCTGCTCTTTGACTACTGGCCAAACTGTATAGCTGGAAAAGAAGGCAAAGCCCCTTCCACCCCTGGTTGAGATAGCATTTTCCTATGATCTGGTGAAGAAGGCAAGACCCCTTCCACCCCTGGTGGAGATAGTACGCTCTTGGCAGTAGCAAAAGGACTCCTTGTGCCTCTCTCATGAGTGACAAATACTAGCACACCTATAGTCTCGGTCTCATGGACACCTAGCTATCTTGATGGTCCTCTTCCTCCCGAGGCATTGATGAAAACACTTGAGGGTATTTGAACATTTGATGGGCAATAAAGCTCTCCCATGGCATGTTCAACAAGTTTAACTGGTGCAAGGCAACAATATTAATCAATGAGAAGTGGTAAATGTTGTTGAGCTATTGAGGAAAACGTTTTCTTTGAACATAGTGGGCCATCTTCTCAATGTTCCTATATATAAAGTAAGGGAGGTTCATCATCCTCACCTTAGTAAACTGCATCAACAACCTGACATGATATGCATACAAGCGGGAAAATATTCCCTCACAGGTGAAATATTTGATAATGATATTCATAAGAGGGACAAACCTGTCCTCTAAGTACTTGAAAGGGAACACCCTGCTGATCTTTTTGTGATTTCTAGTATTAATATAAGGCTCATAATACTCTCTATCCACATACTTCCCTTTATTCCATTACTCACCTACATTAGGGATACCTATTGCTTCTGAAATGGTGGTACGTGACAAGGTGAAGGAGACACCAGCAAGGTTCACTTGGCCATTATGTAGATGGGTGACAAACAACCGGGCAAGCTCATGATGAAACTTTACCCTCTACACCATTTCAAAAAACTCGTAGCAAGAATGATGTCTAAAGCAAGATATAGCAAGAGGAAAAGCAAGAAACTCTATGAGACTGATAGGTTCCTCCCAGATGATATTTTCCCCTTTATGTGGCTTTCTTGGCACATGTGCTTCTATGGAAGTGTCACTGAAATTTTCCTCCTTCCTCTCATAGTCTGTGTCTCTCTCCATGGGTTTTTTGGTGATGTGATAGGTGATGTGAAATGAAGTTTTGTAGTGATAACAAGATGAGTATGAAGATATTTTTAAAATATAAGGTAAGTGAGGTGTAAAATGAGGGTGTGAATGCTTGAGGGTATAGAGTTTGATAAGGGAATGGGGGGTAGTGGAAATGTAAGAATTGGGAATTAGGGTTAGTGAATAGTGTATTAGGGCTAGGGTTTGATGCAGAAAGTAGGTTTTAGTGGAATGAAGCTTGATGATTGATGGATAGTGAAAAAGACTTGGTAAACTAAGTGTAAATGAAGGAGAAGAGCAGCAAATGACCCTTGGTGGCTTATGAGAGGTAGTTTTAGCTTATTTAGGGTTTATGAGAGAAATTTTCAATGCTTATAGGGTTTGCTATAAAATGATGCCAAACACACTCAAGAAATCAAGCACACTTCTTTCTTAGTAAGGAGGAATGGTAAACTTACTTGGCATAAGCATCAAAGTGGTTTTTGCAAAGTTTGAAGGTGATTTGTAGCAACTTGGTCTTCCCCAATAGGTGTGTAGCGCTGGTCAATAGGTGCGCATCACACTTTTAATGTGTAGTGCACGTGTAAATTTACACCAAAAGAGCTCAATAGGTGCACAAGGCACTTTAATGCACAACGTCGAGAAGATACTCCAGTTTTCCTCTATTTTCTTCCCTTGGATCAAAATTGTGTTTTTCAGTTTCTCCTTAGCTCTCCAATTCAAAAATGAAGCAATAAAACATATGAATCAGCTTTTTATACTTTTCATCTTTTGATTTTTCAAACCAAAACCCACTTTTCTATTGTTTTGATAGTTTTTTCAAAATACTCTATTTTGCTAATATCTGACTTTTCGCCTTTTTGCAGGTGGACTGATATTAATCACATTGACTTTTTGCAGTGGTAGGAGCTAGCATTGTCACCAGGGGCAGCTTGTCGATACTTATTACATATAGGAACAATAAAATTACATAAATTACATGAAATGAAACTATTTAAGTACAAATTCTCTATTTTACCTCAAACATAGTTTTGAGGTTAAAGAGCTTTATTGAGTATACAAAAAGGAAAATAATGATTTTATGAACTTTTTCATCGTCCTCATGTGTCTACTAATGATTTTTATTCATTTTGAATGACCATGATGACAAACCATAAGATATAATGAAACCCTAACACTAAACCCTAGGACTGGTATAAAATGAAATTGAATTGATTATGGAAAACTAAAAGATGTTTGAACAAGTTAGCAGGTATATGACATGAGGGAAACTAAAATGAAACCACTACCATTAGTTGATCCATGACCTAATGGAATGAAACTAATTGAATGAGACACCTAATATGCATGCAAAAGAGAAATTTGATCACTGATGGAAGTGTGAAGATACTAACACTAACAGAACCCACTTCTCATGTTCTTTTTGTATACACAGGTTTTTTCCTTCAGGGTCTCATTTTCCTTTCTCATGCTCTTTCCGAAATGGTGAGATCGGTGATGATTTTTTCCAATTGCTATAGAGATTGTCTCTTCTGGGGGGTTACTTCCCCTTGCTGATGTCCTTGGATGGATTGAGGAGAACCAACATCCTCCTTTGCTTGTTGTTCTCCTGTTGTGTCATTCTCGCTTCCATGCAATGGGGAGTCCTGAAAGGACATTGCTTCTTCGTTGATGAACTCAACCGACTCTATATTTTATTTACCTTTGTGTGGGCCATGATGTTTCTCCTTCTTCTTGTCTAGTGTCTCAGGCAACACTTCTACATCTGCACTATCCTTTATACCCAGCTGAACAACCTGGATTCGAGTCAATCCTTTTGCAAAGGTGGAAGTGCCATTATTCGACTTAGGCTATTTTCGCACAGTGACCCCTATCACCACCACTTCCTTGTCTCTTTCCTTCCTTCGTCTGTAGCCCAAGGGTCTAACACATCTTCTTCTTTTGTTTTTTTGTAGGTTTCTTCTTAGTGGGCTTCAGAGAGTCAAGGTCATCCCTTCCTTCCTTCTTTACTAGTGGACCATGAGTCCATGAATTCTTCTTTGACTTGGTTTTTCCTATGTAGCCTCTGAAGGGTCAGAGTTTTTCTCTTCCTCTTTTCCTTTATTTGTAGCCCATGTGTCCACGTCTTCTTCTTCATTTTTTCTCTTGGTGCTTCCACCATGGAATCTAAAGAATTAAAATCCTCATTTTCTGCAACATAGTTTTCATCGAAGAACTCTGCCCATGTTCACTTCTTGTCTTTCAAAACCTCCATCAGGATGATTTTCACCAGCCCATGGTGATAGATATTTTCCTCTAAATTGCCCCCCCTCTCCTTGGTGGCCATCGACATCTTCATCAGAGACATTCTCAAGTAATATGTTAAATTTAACAACTTGTCATGAAAATGGGCGAGGAGGTGAATGTGAAACAAGTATGCAAGCCCAAAATGACCTTCACACATTATGTATTTCTACAGGAAAAACAATAAGTTATGGTACTTACTTTTCAATAAATCTTGCGAAATTCCCTTACTGCAGTCGGGGTCTAAATTCTCTTTACGGAGGAAAGATGTGCACAATCCCTTGTTAAAATACTGGTTTTTAAACCAACATTCTCCTAGCTATGGAATTCTGCATGCCCACGCTACCAAACCCTCAATCAACTTGAATTGGACATCCCCAACTTGAGCCTTATTAGCATTCAAGTTTGTGGTGAAAGACTTTGTTACTTCCGAGTTGTAGCCACTAAATTGTTGGAAAAATGGCAACCACACTATTTTTTCCAAGCTCGCCTTACTGTGAAGGTCGGCCTCTAGCAACTCATACCCTTGCGGCTTGAAGTAGATGGGGGCACACTTTTAACATGATGAAAACGTGAATATAGGACACATGCAGTTATTTGAAAATATCGAGTTAAGCTTTGCAATGGACTCACACGACAAGGGAGGGCTTATCATAGAAATTTATAAAAAAAGCATAGGATTGTCGAGCGATAGGTCATGATCATGATTATCATCATGATCTGACTTGTAGAAAGATATGGGGAGTACATCTACTGGTCGTGTAAGAATCATGGCGATCAGGCATGGAGCTGGAGTTATAATGCATCATATTATGGCCACTATTTTCCGTAAGGGTGACCATAGCCGAAAAATCATACAAATGTTAAAAATTCAAGCGTTAATACCCTTTACCTCAAGTGTCCTATCCCTAGTTGTACTTTACCATTATTACCTTCCAATGGTCTAGTCCTTTGGATGATGTGTGCCTGTCCTTGAGATGATAACCCACTAAATAGTTAAATTAGATATATGACTTCATAATTCATGACCTTGACTAGTAATTAAAATCTGTCAGTACTTTAAATAATTTAAGTTAATGCTCTGTCTATGGTTTTGGATTTTCAGAAAATTAGGGTGTCATTGCAAGAAATGGAACCGGGACTGCTGAGCCTTCTATAGGAAATGGAACCGTGACTGTTGAGGCTTCTATATAAAATTGAACCGTGAATTTCAAAACTTTTGTAGGAAATTAGACCATGACTTGCGGAGCTTCTGCAGGAAATCAGACCATGACTTGCAGAGCTTCTACAGGAAATCAAACCATGAATCAACACTTCTCCCTTGTTTGTGTACAATTCACTGCACATGAATGAAGGTGTTGATGTCGAATGTTAAATTATCTCACTGGATTACCAACCATTGAGGTCAGATTTTAACCAATGTGAGGCCCGTCACCTTTAATGAGAGCAAGGACCAAGGTACCCTGATGCATCCTATCAGGTGTGAATTAATGAGTTGTTGTCGAACCCCCTGTAGGATCCCACAGTCAAGGATCCATATTGATTCCCCATTGTTGTTGGTGAGATAGCTTGTCATTAGGGCATACAGGCTTCAATGTATCATAAGACTCTAATTTTTCACCTAGATAACTTCCTGAAGTCGATGGGCCAAGATTGTTAGAAGGAGGGCCTTAAGAAATCCCACATCAGTGTAACATGAGTGTTTGAAATAATACTGAGAGGGGGAGTGAATTAATACAAATCAATAACATTTTCATTTCATACTCAAATTTATATATGCTACTTCAATGCAAGTAACTCGCATATATATGCAACTATCTTTAAAGAAAACAACATATATCCAATAAACTTATGATTCATTTACTTCATCATATCTTGATCTTTAAAAAGTGCATCAGTACTTCATGAACCATATAAATAGTAACCATGTGCAATAATAACATAATAAATCATCACATATAAGCAAAACACATGAAAACCAAGATTTAAGATGGAAACCCAATGAGGGATAAACACCACCTGCTATTGTCTTCTTTTAATATAAGAAAAACCTGTTTACAATCTTGTACTGGTGTAGACTCATACCAGTGTGTATGAACCCACCTGCAAAATGCTACAACTTTCTCTTATTCTCTAGCTTCTACTAGAAGGGAGCTACAACCCCCTAGTTCTTGTACTAGCTGATCAATTTACTAGTACGTAGGTGGCAACCTACAGAAGGCTTCAACCTTCACTCATTTTCTAGATGATTCTGGAAGGAAGCTCCAACCCCCTTGCTCTTGAACTAGCTGATCTATTTACTAGTACATATGCACCAACCTATAGAAAGCTATGACCTTCTCTCTTCCTCTAGGGACCATGTTTCATAAATTGTCAAACTGGATACTTCTGGAATACAACACCACAATCTGAAGGTCAGGGTTCATCAAATTTTCAAATTGGACCCATTAGCAACATTGAAGCTCATAATCAATCACCACTGCAATATAACCAATCACTGACAACCCGTCATCACTGAAGCAAATCACAATCAACCAATCTGAACATTTAGAACACTATCACTAGAACACAGAGCAGAACCCAGAACTCTGCAATGACAACTAGAACCAACTGCAACTTCAAACATCATATTTCATAATGTATATGCTACTTTGTTGTGCCAAACCAATGAGTATACACGGTTTTAACAAAGTGAACCATCATATAGATCTGCAAATACTAACTTAAAACTTCACAACTATTACAGACTTCAGTCATACCTAGCTCATAACAATTATAGAATAGAACATGTGTTAGTATTCAGATCTAGCCCAATAAACATCATATCATGCAATGATAAGTCATTTTGGTTCTTATGATCCTGATCTAACATTTTATCCAAGGTGCATAGAATATTCTATATCATCTCATAATCATAGCCCCTGTAACATAATATATACTTCAGATAGAAGTATTCCTTAGAAACTCATTCACTTGCACACAATGACCTAATTATCTTCTCCTACTTATATAGTTTTAGGCCTTTCTCAATGCCTCGGACCGAAACCACTTAGGACCATTACCTTGTACCAATACCTCAGACCAAATACCTCAAACCAATACCTTGGACCAAATAACTCGAACCAATACCTTGGAGCAAAACCTTCATTTTCCATCCCATACATGATTTTCCTTCTGTGAAAGTGTGTGCATATGTATATGCTCCTTTTGTTCTGTTAACCTATGTGTATACACTACTTGGACAAAATGAACCAGTGTAGACTTCTTAAATCATTTCTGGAGTATGAGCTATAATCCTTTGTTGTTTACATGTTGCAATGTGAAATGTCATCTATGTGAGTTTCCATTAAGGACAACACTTGTATCATAATGGCAACAATCTCTCCTTTTGGACTTGATGGAAACCACAACACCAAGATACTCTCCTCCTTTGACGTCAATGGCAAACGGTGGACCAACATATTCTCCCCTTTTGATATACATTATGCTGTGCATGCGCCCCCTAAGTACATGTAGAGTCTGCAAAGATATTTTTCAAAAGAATAACATGACTCTATAACTCAACTAAGTGAGTATGACTTCCCTTTGACCAATGAATCATACATACATCAATCACCCAACCAAGTGGGGATATACCAAATGTTTATACATGACTAAAATAGAAATTATTACATCATCCACCCCATGCATAGTGGGGTTACAAATTAGGTCTTTTCATGACCTTTACATCAAATGATATACATGATATTTATAACAAGGACCAACAATCTAAACAAGACCATGATAGTCATCAAAAACTATCATACGCCATATATGATCTGCACCATTAGCATCTGTCAACAACATCAAGATCAACAACCTGTATATGTCCATCATCAAAAGAGTCACTTGAATCAAACAACTATATGGATCAAGAAATATAATTATCATCATGTACCATTGTCTTCTAATGTAATGCCAACAACGCATTACTAGAAACATATGATCCCCCTAAACTTTTTCTAACTGTTTACGATCAAATATGTTCATTGCATTTGTTAGTAAGAATCATCAAGGAATCATCATCAACCAGTAATTCATTAACTTATTAACAGCTTATGAGGGCCAAAAAAACTTCCACATATCATCAACAAACTGTAACCGTCATTAATTAGAACATAATAGATAATTGATAATTGACTTAACCATATCAGACCCCATTTCCCGAGTCTATCCCAATGCTTTTTCTTCAAAACACCATATACAGAACTATGTAGCTACTAACTCACGTATATACATGAATTCTCTTCATAATAACTGCTTATGAGAATTGGAATATAGAATTTTTACACTTTCAGCTCCCCATGGGTCTGTTATGTCTATAAAATTACCTATGCCACATCTTTCTGACAACAATTCCTTCTTCTTCAATACATTGGATTGTGATGATGTTTTATCCTTTAGGTATGGTGGCCAAAATTTTCTCCTACATTCCTTTGTTTTATGTCCAAACTTGTTACACACGTAGCATCTTACATGTTTCATATTCCTTCTATCGCAATCAATAGCTTTGTGACCAAACATGTTGCAAGCAAAACAATATCCCTTAAATTACCTAGAAACTGATGATCTTTTTGTGTGACAGTCTTGAACCATTCTACTTCTACATCTAGCTGCAACATGCCAAAATTATGACCTTTAAAACATTCAACATTATTTGTCAGAGAAAAGAAACAATTATCCCTTCCATAGTAAGGTGGAAATGTTTTTCTTTGAAGTCTTTCTTTCCTTGGTTGTTGATGGGGTTGACCTTTTATCTCCTTGCTCAGCATTTCATATTTTGCATTGGAGTTCCTCACCTCATCTTGTGAGCTAGATTCAGCTTCATGAAAACCAAGACCAGTCTTGTTACTGAGAATAATGTCCACTCGGATGCTACTATTCCCACTAAGATTGGTGGCTATCTTAGAAACAAACAAGTAAAGTCTACTTTCGCTTTCCTTTATGAAAATAGATAGGAGTGGAACAAAGGAGACCAACCTTAGTCTTCTGCTTGATTTCCTCTCCTTCCTGATAGAGCTTTTCCGCTTTTGCTTTGTCTACCCAGCTTCAAAGATCACCTGTGGAATCACAACGACATACTACTATCGAAAAACAAAGATCTACATTCATAAATAACACAGGACCAGATGTGTGTTAACCATACAAATGCATATATAATGAAACATACAAGAATATGGAGGAAAACTTGAATAGCTTTATTAAGATGAAAAGTAGCAAGAGGATTACAACAATATGTTCTGACCCAGCATCATCCTCCAGCAAGAAGGCCCTTCTTCACCTCAAGTAAAGCTTAGATCACCCAACACTATGAAATTACACCAGAAAACCAACAGCACTTCTCTATAAGATACAAAATTCCAGCCTCTGGATCTCTATGATGAGGGATCCATATATAGATGATTATAGGGAGGTGAGTCATCTTTTGGGATCTTGATTAGTGTCCTCTCTCTAATAGTTCCTGCTTCCACTTGGAGAATGATGATCTCTTACTCATCCCTGGTCGAAAACAGAGAGGCAAGTGTCAGAGGGGAAGCTTCTAGAAGATTCCATGATATTCCACCTCGTTTTGTCCCTGCCATTTGTCCTTTCCTGACCATTGCACCCTACAGAGGAGCCATTCAGTATGTGTCACACTCTATACACTGGGAAGGTGATATGCATCACACCCTCTACACTGGGGTTTCAATATGGTCCAGTTTTGACCATTTATGAGCAGTTTTTAGTGGAGAACTTCTGGGATATGATGTAATCAGCTGATCTTGTTTCTTTGAGCAGTGAAGCAACACTTTTAGGGACTTAGGAGCCCTTAGTTTATGGACATTTATGATTGGGGTTGAAGTGCCCAAAAATTTCTATAACAGTTTCCCCTTAAAGCATGAGGTCATTAATCTTTCTGATGTCGTGTGAAATGCTTTACTATGAGGATCCGAAGTTTCTTCGAGCTGGAGGCGACCTATAATAAAATACAATACAATACATTATTTTGACAACAGTTTTTCATGATCTAGTTGAGGCGGGCATTCCCATGCTCAGCTTTATAAATTCATTTTCATGTACATAGGACAGACAATCGTCTATGTGACAGACTAATGATACAGACTCATCATCCTTTGACTTGGATGATCATCTGTTCGGCAATGATGTAAACTTGATGTCTTTATATTCCTAAATATATCACAGCCCAGAGGGATGAAACTAGATCCGGGGTCTTCAAAACTTATTCAACCTTCACTCAGAGTACAAGTCGATCCATGTGAAAAATGTTCTGGAGTCGAACATGGAAAGACATCGCCTGATTACCAGCCAATGATGTAAGCTGTTAACAGGCGCGAGAGGAATCACCAATAATGACAATGACCCTCAAGGTACTATAGTACAATTCATGTGTTGTGAAAAAGGACTTGGCGTCGAACACCACGTAAAATATCTCGGTCGAAGGCCATTGATGTAAACCTGTCATCGAAAGTAAGAAACTTGCCATTGAGGCATGCAAGCTTCAAAGTACTGAAAGGGTTGTTCCTAAGTCAACTTCTTGGATAATGAGCTGATGTCAACAAGAAGCAACCCATCGCAGGAGGGCCTTAATGAATCCCACATCAACAACACGGAATGAAGCAAATGATTTTTAAGGTGAAAACAATCTGACGATACAGGGTTCAGGGTGGTGGTCATGAAGGAATGGAGCATGAATATATTGCAGTGGGTGAGACACAGTTGAATTGTCTGAATGGCTTCTCTTGAACATATCGGCGACACTGATGATGGATTGGTAGCGTTAACCCCAAAGATGGATGGTGTGACGAACCAATGGTGATGACCAGTGAACGGAACAACCCAACTCAGCATGGATGCGGAAGGAAAGTGTCATGTTCAAGAGCGACTTGCTACCAATAAAGTTTTTTCAAGTTTTCTTCCCAATCTTCCCCAGTCATTGCTGACTAGTACCTCTTTATTTTTGTCAAGCTTGAGGAGGATAACATATGCTTGTTCTATAATCTGCCCTTCGAGCGAACCTGTCGCTATATTTTAGCAAGCCTAGTGACAGTGAAACTCGTTCTCATCCATTTGGATGAGTTTGTCGCTATTTTGTTTTAACGAGTTTAACGACAAATATAACTCAGTCCCTTTCAATTTTAGAGAGTCTGAAAGAAACAGAAAGGAGACTCCAACAATTCTTTTTCATCATAGAATCCCTTAAGTCTGCAAAAGCATAAAATAATACAAAAGGGATGAATTTTCGATAGTTTTAACGAGCCGGACAAGACAAGCGCTCGATATTTTTGTGTAATAATCCCTCAGGTCCAAAAAGATTAAAATCTAGAGGAGGGATACCACTTCCGATGACTTTAACGAGCCGAAGAGGCCAATCGCTCAGCAATATTTTCATATTTTACGAGTTATTTGAAAAGAGCTTAAAGAAGACTCATTTTCGAGGAACGAGTGATGGTTTCGGGTAGCAACTGATTCCAGGTAAGATTTGGAATTTTCCAATCATGGCAGTGTCACAAGGATAGCTAATAGAATCACTCTTCACAGATGTTCCTCGAAGGGGTAAACAATCATATGGGGATGAATGATTGGCTAAAAATAGAGTGGAGGTGATGATGAGATCACGACCAAGGCTCAAAAGCTGGCGATAAGGCATTCACAATGGTTATTTACCGGTTCATTTTTTAATGAGCTTAAACACAGGGGGAAACATTTTCTCATGACTTATGTTTATTTTTTAATGAGCTTGAACTATGCGCTAAAACTGCTTGTGGCAGGTTTATTTTTTAACGAGCTTGAACCCTGCGGTAACACTGCTCGCCAGTCGTATGATAAGAATGTTTCATTCAAGATGCTATTTTGAAGGGGCTTACATCTTTAAAGCTTTGCCCCAGAGCCCCTTTCATGCAAGCTAGGAATGACCAACTACTCCCCTCTAATCAACTACTAAGATCACTACCAAGGCTAGGTAGGAAAGTTTTACCTTTACTTTGCCAGTGCCCAGGTGGCACCTGCAAAGATGAATGGTTTTGGCCACTCACCCAACCTAGGTGATTGAAGTCAGTGGAATCATAGAGCTAACGTTAGTTGGTTGTTTCTTGCTTGCTTACAAAAGGTTTGCATGCCCCCCAGTATAGCGAAAAATTTCCAGGCTACCATGAAAGTTCCATCTGCATAGAAGACAAAATGCTTCCTTGGTGATGTCTATCGAAATAGACAAAAGGGAGTGGCGTAGAGATACTCCACTCACATAACTTTAATGAAGGTATCTGATTCCAGCCTAATCCCATTTTCCTGTAAGGACAGGTTCGTCAGACTAGTCATATATCCTCCGCGAAAACCTACTCTATACCCAAGGTTTTCCTGTCGAAACAGGCCAGGGTGCATGCCCTTGGGTTTCAGTCACATCCTCCTGAATCACTCGCGCTCATCAGGTGGACAAACTGGAGATCGATGAGATATTCCTTGTGTGAAAATACCATTTATGGATGGCATTTGACTATTTGCGATGTGTGAACCAGGGAATGACATTTGGTCCATGTGCTTGACCATTCTGCCTTCGTGCGGAAAACACATTACTCTAAAGAGTGAGGAGACAATGGCTCCCATGAAATAAATATAGTCGCATCCAAGGAGTAGATTATAATCTGATGGTCCTTGAACTACTATTACGTTCATGTGAATAGTTTTCCTTCTCAAAGTAAAAGGCACATTTGGAAGGATCCGTAAAGGTTGACTGGTTCCTTTGTCGAAGCCTGTCAGATTTCTCATTTCAGGCAAAAGCGATGGCGAACCAAGCGCTTTCCAAGAAGTTGACGAAAGGATACTTATAGAAGCCCCTTCATCAATGATGGTACCAGCCATGACCATTTTGTAATCTTGTACAATGATTCTGAATGGTACACTAGCTAGTAAACGAGGTCTGCCTAGTAGATTCTAGTCTAAGGAAACGACTAGGTTGCTTGGTGGTGGGACCGAATAGACGACTAGATATGACTCTGATGAACTTCCTTCCTGCGAAAGGAACGGGAGGACTGCCCCCAAGTTCATTGGAGTCTTTGTTGATGAAAAGAATTTGAACGGTGTCGTTCTCTTTCTCTTCAGTGACGGTATCGTTCGAAGATGAGGCAAGACCAGGTCAACTGCCATCTTGACCTTTTGACTTTCATCTGGTATGGATTCAGAGGGTTCATTTTCAATGATAGACGCTTTGACCAACCAAAATGATGAGTCAGCCGAATTTTCAACCAGTGGAGGACTTGGCAAGAGTTTTTTATATCCAGGAGGAAGCCGTAGTGGTGAAGCAGGACGGTCATCCAAAACTCTTTTAGCTTCATCAAGGAAGGGACAATGGTGGACGACATGATTTCCTTCACACAATTTACAAGGAAATCTGGGATTCCTTTTTTCTCCAGGTGCTTCACTTTCACTGGTTGATGGTGTACATTCAACATGATTGTTAGAGGTTGACGCCACCAGATTGTGTATACGAGGAGACCAGTCCCTTAAGATCCGAGGGATGCAGGGAAAATCTCGGTGATAGTGGTCTCCATTGCAAATGACACAAGGAGATTTAGGTTTCGACGGTGCAGTGTGAGGACTTTTGCTAGATGACGCTTGGTTGCCCCCTTTTGATTTTGGTTCCTTTTTCTTCTTTTCCTTTTTCTCTTTTTGCTTCTTCTTCTTCTCAGTCACTTTATTTTTAGGTTTATCAGCTTTATCATGTGAAGAGGAAGGAGGAGAGGGAGAATCAGATGAAGTAGAAGGTTGGGAGGCAACTCAAGTGTCATCTAGTTGCTAACTTGACTATTCAGGAATTACGGGATTATGAACGACAGAGGTAGAGAAGAGCCAGACAGGAAAACCAATTGTCAACCCTAGAAGTGACAAAGTGGCCATATGGGGTGCAACAACATCTCCCCAAGACGAGAAGGGACTAGGATTTCCTCCAAGGGGGAATCCTTGGTTGGTAGACTCCATTTTCTCAACCTAAAGACAAACAGGGGAATTTGTGATGTTATTCTGATTAAAATAAATTTTAGATGCTTTGACACAACTTGTTTTTTCAATTTTAAAGAGTCGAGAAAAAACAAAAGATGACTCTAGTTGCCTTCGATTTTTATTAAGCCTGAAGTGATAAGTGCTCATAGGACCTTTTCCTTTAAGGAGTTTAAAAAGGAACAAAATGGACTTCTCTGGAGATCTAGGAAAAGAGGATTACCAAACCAGTCGCAAAACTACATAATACTTTTTACGGTACGGTAGTCAATCTTCCCAAATACTGTGTTCAGTGCATTGCGATCAATAGGGCAGCAGACACGGCTTCCTAAGGATAAAGGATGCAGCCTATTATGGTCTCCAAATATATACTCGACGGTACGTGGGAGCACAAGTCCGTATTGGCACTTGCCGTCTCAGATTGGAGGAATCACCCAACCAACACTGAAAACAACAGTTACTAGGTTTTACGACACCAAAATACGTCTCTAGCCTAGACCTCTAGATGTTATGCGTTAGGTTCCAAAGAATTGTTAGATTCATTAAATTTATTTTAAGTTGATCTTGCTTAAAAATTTGCCTTTCAGGTTCACCGCGTGATGTGTATACAATTCCTAAAATGCAGTCTAAGATGATAAACAAATGTTTAATCTTCTTTTGGATGAAATCCTAGTACAAGGAAAGAAAGTTAAGATCTTTTCGGCAAAGATCAGAGAGCAACACGCTAAATGCACTGTCCTAAATCAAACAAGCAGTCGAAATGCAAATACACATGCATGTAATTTTTTTCAGCCATCTTAATGTATGAATGATGAAAAGAAAGCTATGTGCAAATCTGAATTACTTTTAAAGCGACAATACTCAACAAATTTCTTTTCAAAATGGAGTGAAGGTAAGAGAGACACTTTGCGATTTTGAAATGAAAATTGCTTTTCGACACTTTAGAAACTACTAATTCAGATCATATGCAATAGTAAATATATAATTGACTATCAAGAACAATGGGATTGTCTTCTAAAACTGAGAACGATAGCTATTACACTTTCAGACCCAGAAACGACAGTTCAACTATGCTACTTTTTTGCAAAAAGAGAACTGAAAATGGCACACAATACATAAAAACACTTACAGTTCCTTACACTAAGGAGGCGGAATAATGCAAGAGAAGGGGGTTTTCATAGAGATACACTGACTACAGACAAGAAAACTCCTGAATAGGACTGAAAATAGTGAGAAACAAAACACAGTCTGAAGGTAAAGTTAACCTTCCCTAACCATCGCACCTGTCACACTGTGAATTCAGTATGCGGCACACCTACTGCATTCGGGAAGTGCAATGCATACAGTCTACCTTGAAGGCAGGGTGCGATGGTACCAGTGCGAGACTTTAAACAAGTTTCCACTCACACTTTGCAATTCAGTTAAGGGATTTAGGCCGAGAAAGTAATGTTCAGTATATGTAAAACATAGGGGTGATCTAAAGAGGTTACTAGGGCCACCACTTAGGGAAATTAGATTGTTTTCAGATTGATTGTTTAATTCATAAACAAAACCCGGAGATAGACTGAAGCAGCATTGATCTACTTTGCATTTGTATAACAAATGCAGTTTGAAGGCTAGCTGGCTTGGCTTTAGGCTCCGTCTGTAAGTTTATAAAAGAAACAAAGATAGATAGGCTAACAAACAATCTAGTTGCTCCCCAGCGGAGTCGCCATTTTGTTATCGAGAATAGTATCCACTCGGATGCTGCTATTCCCACTAAGATTGGTGGCTATCTTAGAAACAAACAAGTAAAGTCTACTTTCGCTTTCCTTTATGAAAATACATAGGAGTGGAACAAAGGAGACCAACCTTAGTCTTGCACTTGATTTCCTCTCCTTCCTGATAGAGCTTTGCCACTTGTTCTTTGTCTTCCCAGCTTCAAAGAGCACCTGTGGAATCACAAGAACATACTATTATCAAAGAACAAAGATCTATATAACATAGGACTAGATGTGTGTTAACCACACAAATGGATATATAAGTAAACATACAAGAATATGGAGGAAAACTTGAATAGCTTTATTAAGATAAAAAGTAGCAAGAGGGATTACAACCATATGTTCTGACCCAGCATCATCCTCCAACAAGAAGGCCCTTCTTCACCTCAAGTAAAGCTTAGATCACCCAACACTATGAAATTACACCAGAAAACCAACAACACTTCTCTATAAGATACAAAATTCCAACCTCTAGATCTCTGTGATGAGGGATCCATATATAGATGATTATGGGGAGGTGAGTCATCTTCTAGGGTCTTGATTAGTGTCCTCTCT